>VWZK01011950.1:0-34067 GCA_013396935.1 Baryphthengus martii | reverse complement strand
AATATTATACCATATTTTGCAGAGCTGCCACTGTCCGTTGTTCTGCCTTGCTACTTTGGGTTCTTCACACACTAATTCCAGCAGGTTGAGGGAAGTTCTCCTCCCCCTCTACTCTGACCTGGTGAGACCACATCTGGAATATTGGGTCCAGTTCTGGGCTCCACAATTCAAGAGAGACAGGGATCTACTGGAGAGAGTCTGATGGAGGCTACAAGGAGGATGAAGGGACTGGAACATCTCTCCTGTGACAAAAGGCTGAGAGCCCTGGGGCTGTTTAGTCTGGAGAAGAGAAGCCTGAGAGGAGATCTTCTTCATGTCTATAAATATCTGAGGGGTGGGGGTCAAGTGGAAGGGGCCAGGCTCTTTTCTGTGGTGCCCAGTAATAGGACAAGGAATGACGGGTACAAGCTGGAACATAAGAGATTCCACCTCAACAGGAGGAGAAACTTTGCTGTGAGGGTGACAGAGCCTGGCCCAGGCTGCCCAGAGAGGTGGTGGAGTCTCCTTCTCTGGAGACTTTCCAACCCCCCCTGGATCTGTTCCTGTGTGGCCTGCCCTGGGTGATCCTGCTCTCGCAGGGGGGTTGGGCTCGATGATCTTCAGAGGTGCCTTCCAACCCCTACCATTCTATGATTCTCTGATAATTTTCCTCCTTGGAGGGGCAGCTCCCCAGACTACAGCCCCTGTAACATACCACAGCCACACAGAACTCTGGAGCTTCCTGTTGAAAATAAAATAAGTCAGGAGTAGCACACACTGGACGGTGAGACTAGAAATACCAGCGGAGCTGGCTGGCTGTGGACCAACTCAACTCCTAGTTGAAGTCAGTGACTACAATTAGTAGCAGTAGAATGAAGAATGCGGGAAGCCTGATGGATCTCACACGACAACGGAGGCAGGGGGCTGTGAGAAACAGTATTTGAAAAATAGTCAAAGGCTCACAAATCGTTAAGTGGCTCTATGTTAAAATATACCAATAGACTTTCCAAGCTTCTGTGCACTTGACTTTACAATCACCATATTCTTGTACCTTAAGGCCTTTTTTATCTCACATTCACATTTTCAGGAGTCTCAGTATTATTTACATTGAAAGTAAATTATATTCCTGAATCCCTCTTTTTTTTTTTTTTTTCCTAGGAGAAAGTATTTCTTCCCACTTAGGGCATCTCTCTTACAGGGAGTTTTGAGAGGATCAGAGAATTACGTGGATATGTCAAAATGTGAAAGAGCATCTTACATTTTGCTTTCCGGAGAAAATTAAGAAAACTGATGATACCAAAATATTTACATTCGAATACTGAAAAGTCTTTGATCCCAGTATTTTTATATGTACATTTTAATAATCCTCAAGAATAACAATATCATTTATATTTACTACAACAATAGCAAATTCATTCTTGAAAAACTCTATTATCCTGCTCACAATGTTTTAAAATATACAATATAAGCACGGTCAAAGTCAAATCTTAGAATCAGTCAGGTTGGAAAAGACCTCTATGAAATAAAGCAGTTTCCCCATTAATTTTTCAAACTCCTACCTCGTAAACAATTTGCCAGCATCCACCTCTTACACAGTTCCTTTGAGTCATAAAAACACACGGCTTGAAATCTCAAACTTGTCCACAGATCTACACACTGTTCTGAGAAAGAAGCAGAACTTCACAGACTCCTAATTCCTCCCCACGCCCTGCTTGTGGCGTGTCTATGATCTGCTTCGTTGGCTAATGACATTTTTATTCCTAAAAAAAATACTTGATTTTGATGCTCAATTTTCCCTAACAGTCAATGATGGAAAAGATGAAAATAACTTTGACTAAATTGTTTCTTCTCTGTTTCATTCTGACTATCAGAAACTCTTTTTTTTTTCCAATCTCCCCCAGGAAAACCAGAAACAATCCTAAAAAACAACAACGACGTGATATTTTTAAATGAGAGGTATGGGGGGTTTTTTAGAGTTTTTTTCTAGTTTATTCTTTACCTCTATAGCATATAAATTATAGCAACAGTTCTGTTTCTCAAGCTCAGTCTAAAAAAGGGGCTCTTCACAGCACTTAACCGACCGCTTAAAGTCCAACCTACGAAAAACTGCTTTGAGTGCCAAGCCTGACAGCTCCACAGGCACAAAAAGGTAGCAGGGTAAACCATTTCCCTAATCCCTCAGGCTCCAAAGGGACAGCTGCTGCTGAATATTTATTATCAACTACTTTGTAATGCTTGACTAATAATTTGGGCAACTTCCAGCGCTCCTCGTTAATCCAAACACCAGACTGCGCAGGCATTCACAACGCAGACGCCGCGTCCCGCTGAATTCAGGTGGCTCAGAAACGCCGTCGAAATTCAAATCCACCTCCCCTTCCTCTCGTGCAGCCTTTAGGTGATGGGCACAATTGACCCAGACACCGAGAAAGTGCCCAATTCTGGGACACCATCCTCTAGTGTTTTTATTCCAGAAGAGTCCAGCTTGATTCTCAGGGATTTTCTCCCTGTTTAGCTCTGCTTCTGTCGAAGGCAATGCGTTAAACCCACAGGAGGTGAAGGAGACTTTGGTTACCTCTTGCTGAATTTTTAAATTCCCTTTCACAGAGATTAGTTTGTGCACTTTCCTACTACAAGCGAGACTGGATAGGAAGACTATCCACAGGTCTCCTCGTATCTAGGCTCTAGCTGTGGCTTTTCACAATCCTGACACCTCCAGAGCCAAGCAACCTCTGTTTTTCCCAGGCTGCCACTGACAAAAAGTCCATTCTGTGTAGAGCACAGTCCGTTTTTATGAAAGATCCTGGCTTTTTGGAGCTTCACGCTGTCTGCCCAGAAGATTACTTCATTGGTGACAATGGAAAACTTGACCAACCATTTATAAGTAGCTATATATTTTTGTTGTTGAGCTATTTAGGGATGTTTGTTTTCCTTCGTCTCCCTAAAACTCAGGGTGCATTAAGAAAACTGTGTCCAGCAGGTCGAGGGAGGTTCTCCTCTCCCTCTACTCTGCCCTGGTGAGACCACATCTGGAATACTGGGTCCAGTTCTGGGCTCCACCAGTCAAGAGGGACAGGGAAATACTAGAGAGAGTCCAAGGGAGGCTACAAGAATGATGAAGGGACTGGAACATCTCTCCTATGAAGAAAGGCTGAGAGCCCTGGGGCTGTTTAGTCTGGAGAAGAGAAGCCTGAGAGATCTTCTACATGGTTCCAAGTATCTGAAGGTTGGATGTCAATTGGAAGGGGCCAGGTTCTTTTCTGTGGTGTCCGGTAGTAGGACAAGAAATAACAGGTATAAACTAGAACATAGCAAGTTCCACCTCAACATGAGGAGAAACTTCTTTCCTGTGAGGGTGATGGAGCCTGGACCAAGCTGCCCAGGGAGGTGGTGGAATCTCCTTCTCTGGAGACTTTCCAGCCCCCCCTGGATCTGTTGCTGTGTGTCCTGCCCTGGGTGATCCTGCTCTGGCAGGGGGATTGGACTCAATGATTTTCAGAAGTCCCTTCCAACCCCTACCATTCTATGATTCTGAGATCCCCTCTCAGTCTTCTCTTCTCCAGACTAAACAGCCCCAGTTCTCTCAGCCTTTCCTCACAAGAGAGACGTTCTGGTCCTTTCATCATCCTCGTAGCCTCCCTTGGACTTTCTCTAGTATTTCCCTGTCCCTCTTGAACTGGGGAGCCCAGAACTGGACACAACACTCCACATGTGGTCTCACTAGGGTAGAGTAGAGGAAGAGGGGAACCTCCCTGGACCTGCTGGACACTCTCTTCCTTATGCCCCCCAGGAGATCATTTGCCTTCTTGGCCACAAGGGCCCATTGCTGTCCCATGGAGAACTTATTGTCCACCAACACTCCCAGGTCCTTCTCCCTGGAGCTGCTTTCCAGCAGGTCAGTCCCTAACCTGTACAAACACTGAATAAATACTTCACATCAAATGTGAAGATTAAAACTTGAATAAAAACTTCACATGAAAATGTCACAGGAGTTAATGGAATGCACTGAACTGCCTGGGAAGCTGTCACGCTTGGACCCCAGTAGACCTGAGATTGCCTAATGAGAAGTGGGAAGGAGATCCCAAACAATTTCTTTTACTAGGAGACATCACATTGTAAACAGCTTTATAATTCAGTGAGGAAAAAAAAATCATAAGAAACGACAAGTTCAAAATAGACAACAAATAAATATTTGAAATCAAAGCAGTTACTCATTAGAAAAAAAAGAAATGATCCAAAACCAAAGAAAAACAAAACCACACAGAACAAAAGACACCAAAGTAAATAATATATTCCTCATTTTTAACATCATTAGATGAAAGCTGAGGGCCAGCCTGAAAAGGAAGAATTTTATCAAGCCATGCTTTAATCTGTACACCAAAAGGAACCGAATGAACGGAGTAAATTACATCCTACCATTGGCCCTCCAATTAGGTAATCAACATTCGGTGGTTTATATTTTGACTGACAATAACTAAATGTGTTTGCTCATTTGGAGAGGGTCCAGAAATGATCCGAGGGCTGGAGCAGCTCTCCTGGGAGGACAGGCTGAGGGAGTTGGGGCTGTTCAGCCTGGAGAAGAGAAGGCTCCAGGGAGACCTCAGAGCGGCCTCCAGGATCTGAAGGGGCTCCAGGAAAGCTGAGGAGGGACTTTTTTCTAAGGGCCTGTGGGGGTAGGACAAGGGGCAAAGGTTTGAAACTAGAGCAGGGGAGATTTAGATGGACATTAGGAGGAGGTTCTTTCCTCTGAGGGTGGTGGAAACACTGGAACAGGTTGCCCAGAGAAGTTGTGGAGCCTCATCCCTGGAAGTCATAGAATCATAGGATATGCCGAGTTGGAAGGGACGCATCAGGATCATCGAGCCCAACTCCTGTCCCTGTGTGGGGCACCCCAAGAATCACACCGTGTGCCTGAGAGCATCATCCAGATGCCTCTTGAACTCAGGCAGGCTTGGTGCTGGGACCACTTCCCAGGGGAGCTTGTTCCACTTCTCGACCGCTCTCTGGGTGAAGAACTTTTTCCTGATATCCAACCTAAACCTCCCCTGGTTCAGCTTTCTTCTGCCATTTCCCCGAGTCCTGCCATCAGTCACAGGAGTGAAGAGATCTGTACCTGGCCCATCTCTTCCCCTCGTCAGGAAGCACTAGACTGCAATGAGGTCACCTCTCAGTCTCCTCTTCTCGAAGCTGAACAATCCAAGTGATCTCAGGCACTCCTCATAAGTCATCCCCTCCAGACCCTTCACCACCCTCGTGGCTCTCCTTTGGACGCTCTCCAATAGCCTGATGTCCTTCTTGTGTTGTGGTGCCCAAAACTGCACATGATACTTGAGATGAGGCTGCACCAGTGCAGAGTAGAGCGGGACAATCGCCTCCCTCGACCGCCTGGCAATGCTGTTCTTGGTGCAGCCCAGGACACGGTTGGCCCTCCTGGCCACCAGGGCACACCGCTGGCTCATAGTCAGTCTGCCAACAACCAGGACCCCCAGGTCCCTCTCCACCACACCGCTCTCCAGCCACTCATCCCCTAGTCTGTATTTAGCACCAGGGTTGCCATGCCCCAGGTGCAGAATTCGGGACTTGTCCCTGTTAGATTCCATGCGGCTGGTGATTGCCCATCTCTCTAACTTGTCAAGGTCTCTCTGCAGGGCCTGCCAGCCCTTGACAGAGTCGACAGCTCCTCCCTGTTTTGTATCGTCAGCTGAAGCCCAGGCTGGATGAGGCTCTGACCAATCTGTTCTAGTTGGAGGTGTCCGTGCCCATGGCAGGGGTGTTTGGAACCAGATGATCTTTAAGGTCCCTTCCAACTCAAGCCAGTCTAGGATTCTATGGTTTCCCAAAGCATTTACTTCTTGCATCACTAGAGGTCTTGGTCATCTCATGGCTCTGGGCAGACAGATGTCCACTTCATCCTCCTCCAGTAAGGCCCTGGCAGACCCTGCCTTTCACAGATCTGTGCAAACATTGCAGCCAGAACACACCTCCCAGAGAAGGTCAGAGCACAGAAGGAAGATCACCAGGCCATTAATTCAGTTGTAGGCTTAAAGAGAAAGCTCTCGTAGCAAGGACATCCAGAAATGGTTACTAATTCTTTCAAGAAGTTGTGTAGGTAATTAAGAACCCTAAAAAGCTAAAAACTAAGGGGTTTTATTTTGAATGTAGTGAAAAGAAATTATCAGGAAATTTTAAAGTCTTCTTTGTTGAGTAGGCCTCAGGATAATTGTGACTTATCTACGATCTTGCAATGACACTTTTCATTCAGACCTCCAGGATAATTGTGATTTTTCTACCATCTCACAATGACACTTTTCATTCACACTGCTCTATCAGCCATTTCCTTGCTGTAATGTATTTCAGCTGGCATTTGGTTTTATGTGTATTTTGTAGACAGACATCACAATTCAAAAGACCTTCAATGGCGTTTTTAAAATGCTCCCCGTTTTTTTCTGGGTTTTTTTCCCCCACTCTTCTTTTCGCCACATGAGCAGAATTCTGCATTTCTGTCTCTCGTTCTCACAGCCTTCCAGGTGCAGATTAGCAATCACTGAAGATGCTGCTCTGATTAGGCTTCTAAAGCAGGTTGATTCAGGATAAGTGATTGCACAATGTTAATCACATCATGTCTGAGAGCACTCGTCGGTTGTTTCAAGGCAACAGTAAAATTACAGTCAACAAATGAAACAGGAACAGGTTTCTGCTGCTCTTCTGGAGGGATGTTATAGGCAGAGGTAAATCAATAACCACAATGGCTGTATTAGCAGCTTAATATTTTCAGACTAAAGTGAAATGAATCAAGAGCATCTGTCTTTTGAAGGCATTAGAATGTTTTCTACCGCACAGTCTTAATGGGAAAAAAATTCTCAAAAGTCCACAGAAAACTGAATGTGATCCTTTCTATTTATTTTTACTTATCTCTTATTAGAACTTTGAGAAAATACTTTCTTTTATTAATTTCCTAGAGAGTTAATTTGAATATTACCATAGCACTACTTTACCTAGATGTTCTGGTTTGAGTTAGAACAGAACAATTCTGTCCAGTGATTTTTACTTTTCAGCTCAGCTCCTTAAACTAAGGGCACTTTCTGAAGTTCGCAGCCTGTTTTCGCCGGCAGTGGCTGCTTCTGGCAGGGATAACGCCCCATGGTTAGAGTCAGCACCAGGGACTGGTGTGCAGAGCGAGGCCACTGCTGGATCTTGTGCACCACGCTGGGGGGTGCAGAAAGTCAAAGCGGCACCTGCAGGAGGAGGGGACAGACGGGTGCCCTTAAACTGCCCCACGGGCTGTTCCATCCCACAGACGCCATATTCGGCTGCTGGGGGCCCTGGCTCCGTTGCTCTTGGCTTGGGGGCTCTTGCTCTGGGCCCTTGCTCAGATTTTTCCTCGTTCCTTCAACGGCTGTAATCCAAGGAGGACTCTGGTCATTCTGCCTTCGATCCTGATCGGAGTGTTCCTGAATCCAGCACCCGAATCCAGCTCCTGAACTCGGTTCCCATCTGCTGCTGGGCCCTGTCTGGGACTTTCCCGGTGCCTGCTCCACAGCATCAGTGGTGACGGTGACGTATTTGCCATCGGGGGGTTTAGTTCAATACTGGGTATATATTTGTATATATTCCATCTTATTCTTTTTATTGTTATTTTTCATTCTCATTCAAGCTGTTCTAGTTTCCTTTTCTAATTGCTAAGTCTCTCTTCCTTATTAATTTTCTCTTCCCCTTTGGGGAGGGAGGGAGGTTAACAGAGAGCATCTGTTAGGTTCTGGGGCTGCCCTGACCCTAAACCGGGACACTAAACAGCAGTTCTGCAGAGGCAGCATCACTCCCAGAGAAGCACTGTTTGATGAAGCTTTTAGATTAAAAATAATTGAAATTAAGTAAAAGAAATGGTTTGGGTTTTTTTCTGAGGTAAGTACCTTGAGTTTCAATGGACCGATAGTGTACACAGAGATCTTTCCACTGAGGAAGATTAAATCACTTTTGAAAACTTAAAACTTCATTTCTGTGAGAATTCATACTCCTGTCTTGGAGGTAAAACCATGAAGGTAAAATCAATTAATTTTCAAGAATATTCTGAAGAGTGAAAATAATCATAGGAGAATACAACCTTGTAACCTAATATATGTTATAACCTAAATATCACCCCAGAAAAACCTAAAAAGCTAAAACTTCAATGTGTTAATGGAGCGGAGAGAGAACTCTGGCTTGTCAAAACTAGGTGTCCACTTCAGGATGAGCTCTAGATGCCACTGACTCTGTTCCCAACACTGTGAGATTAGCCACCAGTTCACGTATGACTACTGGTGAGACCCTGGAACAGGTCGCCCAGAGAGGTGGTGGAAGCCCCATCCCTGGAAGTTTTGAAGGCCAGGTTGGATGGAGTTCTGGGCAACCTGGTCTAGCGGGAGGTGTCCCTGCCCACGGCAGGGAGGTTGGAACTTGATGATCTTCAAGGTCCCTTCCAACCCTGATGATTCTATGATTCTATGGTTTTATGGACAGCTAAATTTAGAGTCCGAACAGGAAACCGAATCCTACCTCTTCTCTCCATCTTTTTTTCTTAGAAGAACGATAGCACAGAAGATTACAGTGAATCACTCCAACAAGATCTTTTAGTCCTCTTTATCAGATATGAACCCAGCCACAAATCTTGTATCTTAATTGCCTTTCGTGTATCTTTTCTTTCTTTTTCTTCATATATATCTCTGCTCTCGTTGCAGAGGAGATAAAGATACTTTGCTCAGATTTGTTTCTAAGAAGCTGAATTTCTGTGGCCCTCTCAGCTTCAGAACTTCTGCTTCCCCAGTATTTTCAAAAAGTCATTGAGAGCTTGCTCTCTTTTTAACTACCTTCTTTCCTCTATCTATTTTTAAAGCATCATGGTAAATGCCTCCTCTATCAGCTATGATCATGGAACAAAATTATTCCAGAAGCACATACTGAAAAGGAATATCTGGAGGAAAAAAAAACCCTTTCAATCTATTACCTTTTGGTGGTTGCTTATGTGTGATTCTGAGCTTTTCTCCGTTTCCTTTTTGACAGCTTCCTGAAGATCAGAGGCTTGTTGTTTATATGTTAACGCTGCCAATATTTCATCTTCTAATAATATTACATCTTCACAGGAAATTGGCCATCCCAAATTCTCTAAAGCCTCCAACAAAGCTTCTTTATGCTGCATGTATTGGACCGGCCCATCCTCTGTAAATCTTAAAAAAACATATTTTAAAATTAGTCATCACAAATAGGAAAAAATTCCATGTTGGCAGTACCAACGGAATCACAAAATGTAAAGGCAGAACAAAGCATCGGATTCATCCAGTCTATCTTCTCTATGCTACAAGCTCTTGTGCTTCATCCAGCTGCTGTTGCGTTCGGTCAAATAATCACATCTGGCTTAACCATATCTCACAGCAGGACATCTCCAGAGCAGTGAGTGGCTGAGCACAGATGTCTGGTGCCGTTTTAGATGCCTAAATGTGAGGCATCAAGAAAGAACTTGCAAATCTGACTTAGAAATCGTGCAATTTAGCAGAAGCTGGGCTGAAGTGGCAAATGTCTTGACAACCTAAAGTGGCACCAGACGCTTGCTGAGTCCTGATTTGCCACGTCGGTCTTGACTGATCACAAAAAAAAAAAAGAGACAATCTCCTGTTGTTTATTCCTCTGTCAGTCCCACGCTGCTTAGTTTCACTCAGTACTCAGGAGTTTGCTTCTGGGCATGATTCAGATTATGTTCACGTCCACTAAAGAGCCACTTTGAAGCTACACATTGAAGGTATTTATAATACTTTTTATAGGGCCTGCCTGTGGCAACAGGACAAGGGGCAAGGGTTTGAAACTAGAGCAGGGGAGATTTAGATGGGCCATGAGGAAGAAGTTCTTTCCTCTGAGGGTGGTGAGACCCTGGCAGGGGTTGCCCAGAGAAGCTGTGGTGCCTCCTCCCTGGAAGTGTTGAAGCCCAGGCTGGACGAGGCTCTGAGCAACCTGCTCTAGTGGGAGGTGTCCCTGCCCATGGCAGGGGGGTTGGAATGAGATGATCTCTAAGGTCCCTTCCAACTCAAGCCTTTCTGTGATTCTATAAACTGAAAGGTGAATAAGACACATTCATTCTGTTGATGAAAAACAAACTGAAAGCTCCAAAATCCAGAACAGGTAGAATTCTTTACATCTCCAACTGGAAGTAACACACTTCTTTTTAGTACTCAAAATGTAGCTCTTTTTTGACTCTTGTCTACAGCTTTGCCAACATTTAAATAAATGTGTACCTAGAACTGGGGAGAGTATATACATAAAGTGTCTGTCTTACCAACAGATGCAACCATGGTGATGTCTACTGTGTTGCCTTACTCTTTGTCACTGCTCATCTCTCTACTCCCCTAGGAACTGCTTTGTGTTGAACTTAACCTGATCGGTGTAATTATTTATCTAGATTTTGCTCTCTATTATATGAATCCATTACTAATTTATAATAAATGTCAAACTAACTGATCTCCTGAGTTGGATCTCTCAACCGTTTTGAACACAAGCACAATATTACCACTCCTCTAGTAAATTTGAATTTCCCTAGTATCTGAGATAACCTTTTAAGACATACTAGTGAAGAAGAAAGCTCTTCAACCAATCATTTCAGGACTCTGTGACTGAATTAGTAGACTTTGTTTATTCTTTCGGATTACTAATTTCGCAAGTAAGTTGTCATTGGGTTTTAATACACGAATATGATCATTCAAATTGTAAATTTAGAAGAGAAATGGATCAAATATTTCAATTTCTATGCATCAATATGAACAACTTTAATATTCTCATCTAGCAACAGACTGTACAATTGCTAGGACTTTTTTTTCCTGATGTACATAATTGGCCATACATTAAAAACAATACAATAATTTGGATAGCGCCCTGTCAAATGTCTATACTCTACAATTGATTGGCCATCAACAGACATTTTCCTTTTTAAAAAAAATTATATATCATTCCTTTGTTTAACAGCCTCTTCCTCTCTGCACCAGAAAAGGGTTTTAGTTCTCCTCAACGAAGACAGAACAGCGTATTTTTTGCTCATTAGCTTAAGTCTTCTTAAAAGTATTCTAGTTTTCATTCCCATTTTTCTGCTGAGGAATATTTCATGCCCAGTCATTTTTCATTAACTGATCTTCACTTTATTCTCTGAAGTAAACAGTTGCTAACCTCACTGACGTCGGTCCAGTTTACACAGTCACTAGTTTTCTAAATCAATTGACAGAAATGAGCCAATTAAAGCAGTACAAACTTCAGTGTGATGTATAGTTCCAGCACATGCTCTAAAAGTTCTTATTACCTCTACAAACCAGCCACTGAAGTGCTCTTTGTGGGATAACAGAAGACTGACCTTGAAGCCAAAGGCAAGGAACAACACGCTGCCCTCCCAAGGCCTTGTCACTTGACACAGATTAAGAACAGACCAGCGCTGTTCAAATGAATGCAAGTCCTTCCCTTTCAAAATAACCAGCATCACAAGAACAAGGTTCAGAATTTAGTATTATTCCCTGTCACAGATACACTTTGGAAAGGTACAGTTCATAGAATCATAGAATGGTAGGGGTTGGAAGAGACTTCTGGAGATTCTTGTAATCCAACCCCCCTGCCAGAGCAGGATGATCCAGAGCAAGCCACACAGGAACAGATCCAGGGGGGTTGGAAAGTCTCCAGAGAAGGAGACTCCACCACCTCTCTGGGCAGCCTGGGCCAGGCTCCATGACCCTCACACCGAAGAAGTTGCTCCTCCTGTTGAGGTGGAACTTGCCAGGTTCCAGTTTGTGCCCATTGCCCCTCGTCCTATCCCAGGGCACCACTGACAAGAGCCTGGCCCCTTCCACTTGACACCCACCTTTCAGAGATTTATAGACATTGATAAGGTCCCCTCTCAGCCTTCTCTTCTCCAGGCTAAATAGCCCCAGGGCTCTCAGCCTTTTGTCACAGGAGAGCTGTTCCAGTCCCTTCATCATCCTCGTAGCCTCCCTTGGACTCTCTCCAGTATTTCCCTGTCCCTCTTGAACTGGGGAGCCCAGAACTGGACACAAACTCCAGGTGTGGTCTCACCAGAGCAGAGTGGAGGGGGAGCAGAACCTCCCTCGACCTGTTGGACTCTCTTTTCTTAATGTCCCCCAGGAGACCATTTGCCTTCTTGGCCACAAGGGCCCATTGCTGTTCTATAGAGAACTTATTGTTCACCAACGCTCCCAGGTCCTTTTCCATGGAGCTGCTTTCCAGCAGGACAACCCCTAATCTCTCCTGGTGCCTGGTGTTACTCCTCCCCAGCTGCAGGACTCTACACTTGTCCTTATTGAACTTGATGAGGTTCCCCTTTGCCCAGCTCTCCAGCCTGTCCAGATCCCGTTGGACGGCAGCACAGCTCTGGTGTCTCGGCCTTCAGTCATGAAATATTTGCAAGTAAAACCAGATGGTTACAGAAATAGGTATTAAAAAACATCTAGTATTTGTGATCAGTCTTTCAGAGTTAAAAAACCAAAAGGCAATAGCTTACTTGTCTCTTTCCTCCTGAGATAGCGCTCTCCAAATAACCAGGTTTAGGCGCCTATTCAAGAAAGCAAAGCAGATTTTGAGGGAATGCAGTTCCTTGTGCATTTGATCATCTCAAAACTAGCAAATAAAGTGGCAGTTGCTTAAGATCTCTGCACTGATTTGTATTCCAAGAGCACTGTACCATCAAATTGTACCCTTATCATTCAGCTATGAAATTATCAAGTGCAAGAGTAGATGGGAAAACAGCAGCTTCCATCAAGGAGCAGCGTGACTATTTCAGGGTCGTCGAAGGATTAATGGCAATCGCTGCTGCTTCCTGCCAAGATTTTTTTATGCAAGGCTCTCTTCAGCACCAGCAAGCTAAATCAAATAACAGAACTGATTAAATGCCAGTTAAGCTGAGCACAATTCCTCCAATTAAAGAGTTTCAGAAAACTGAAGACACACGGAGGGCAATGCCAGCTCGTGGGTTGGTGGGGTTTTTTCTGCTAGTTTAACCCCTCAGTTGTGCCATTCAGGTTTCTACTTCATTAGGCTCTGCCTATGAAGAAAAATGACTGACAGGAAAACAGAAGTGATTATCACAAAGCAGTGAAGTTCTGAGATCTTTATAAAGCATCACTAAACTTTTGGCTTTTGCTTTTTAGACATAAATTATAAACTTTTATTAAGTCACCTACCTTACAGTTTTCTCCATTAATATCTCAATTAAGCCATCATTCAATTACTTGATTTCATACTATAGAAAGAAACCTCTACTGATGATCCTAACTGCTGTAGTTCTAAAAAAAAAAAAATTCAAAACTTCCTTTGGAAGTTAAAGAACAAATTCCTTGTTAGGAAAAAAATCAGATTGTAACCATCAGACTTTTACCAGTCTCACCAGATTTACTGGTGCAGGTACCAAAAAAAGCTCATTAACACCAGATTGTGATTATGAGTTTAATGACTCAGTTTACGTACTGGAAACCACACCCTAGCATTTTTAGAATGCAAATTACTTAGTTCATTCACAACCTGCAGTCTCAACACGGCTTTACTGCCTATTTCACACTTCTAAATGTGCACACTCATAACCAATTCCGAAATAATAGCTTCTGGCTATGCAAGTTCACACACATTTTGAAGCTTTCAGCGTTTTTTTGCCTTCAACGCTGGAGATTGTCTTTGTCAGAGCAGAAAGTTTCTGCCCTCTCCACTTTTCTCCCTCTAAATCTGGTACTAAGGTCAATCTACATATGGGAAAGATATTGCCATGCCTGCTTCTGTTCTTGAAACCTGCCTGCCCTGATGTATTGGCTCATCTACAGATGTCAGAATAAATTTGTGACCGAGCACTATTCACAAAGCTGAACTGCAGCCTTTGCAAATTCAGGCAGATGTCTCTTCTACACATTTTTTTTTTCCACAGAAGTAGGGAACTCAATCCAAATATTGTAAATACACCGATTCATTGACCTCTACGGGTAAAGATAAGTAAACAAAATTCCCAGTCACCAAAGTTTCAGGGAAACTGTGAAAATGCTGTCAGGAGAAGATCATCAGAGGTTAACCAGAAAACATTTTTCTTTCCTTCAAAATTGAAGTCAATGAATGTAAAAGATTAACTGGTATGGCACAGCAAGGAAAAATTTGATTTTTTTTTCAGAAGTTGCCATCAAAAATATGCCCCTTGAAGCTTCTGTCCAAATGAGTGACAAATCCACATTTCTGTTAGTTCTTCATCGGCCTGATCATAACAGGATTGTCTCAGAGCGCACAAAACCGACAGATTTTTATTCATTGAACTCCATTAACACAGCAAGCACAGCAAGCAGCTTGTGCAAAACACAGTTCTTGATATTTACCACAAAAGATGGACACATTTAGAAATAAGAAATAGGAATGAAAAATAAAGCTTAAAAAAACCCCTGGTACGATCATAGAGCTACAGAGGAAAGACAAACTTAAAATGGCCTCAGTGCAATTCAAAAACTAAACACTAAACACTTGTCATCGAGGAGTTTTTGTCGTATAAAATCATTACAAAATAAAATAGAGCCTGGAAAAGATATCTTAATTATTAAAATAATTGTAATCAAGCCTCTCATAAGGTTATTGAATTACATTAATAGACAAATAATTGCATTACTTCAAAAAAAGTGCACAATGTTAGATCAGGAAAAGAACCTTCGAGAGGTTTATTCCCAGAAAAATCAAATTAATTTTTTTTTGGTCATTGAACAAACATAACATGAGCAACATGTTATTTATTGTCTCCTTGCCTATTACCTCTTTTTTCAGTCTGTGCCATTTTTTGGAAGAAAAATAAGCATTTCCTCTTCAGGTTGCTGGTGGATTAAAGTGTGTCAGTGTGCAGAATTACCCAGATCGAGCAAAGCATTTGTGAGCAAATACCCACTACGTAAGAAAAACCTGAAATCAGATGGCAAACTTGATAAATTTCTGATGAGCAGACTTGCCTTTCAAAGGATTTAATTGCTTGTTCCAGCTTCTCTTTATAGGCATCCAGATTCACTGCCTGAGGATTAATTAGAGTGATCCGCTTCTCGTTGCTAACGTGGGCCAACGGGAATATCTATTATGCGACAAAAGAGAAAGACTTCTTTTATCATACAGCTTTTCCTCCACCAGGATTACAGAATGCCCATGAGTCCGTGTCGAAGGATCAGAAGAGCCAGGCAGAATACTGAAAGGCTGCAGCAAGATGGATCTGAGCACCCCAGACAAATGAAGAATGTCAGAATTCAAACATAGTCTCTAGCCTGGTAATAAAATCTTCCGAAACGATACAATCCCTTTAAGCACAAGGTGCAACTGAAGATTCCTAACTACTAGTTCATGCTAATTAAATCAGTGCTGTTAAACAAGTCACTGTAACCATAGAATCACAGAATGGCAGGGGTTGGAAGGGACCTCTGGAGATCATTGAGTCCAACCCCCCTGCCAGAGCAGGATCACCCAGGGCAGGACACACAGCAACAGATCCAGGGGGGGTTGGAAAGTCTCCAGAGAAGGAGACTCCACCACCTCTCTGGGCAGCTTGGGCCAGGCTCCGGCACCCTCACAGCAAAGAAACTTCTCCTCATGTTGAGGTAGAATCTCTTGGCATCACAGCAAAGAGCCTGGCCCCTTCCACTTGACCCCCGCCCCTCAGATATTTATGGACATGAAGGAGATCCCCTCTCAGGCTTCTCCAGACTAAACAGCCCCAGGGCTCTCAGCCTTTCCTCAGAAGAGAGATGTTCCAGTCCCTTCATCATCTTAATAATGAAAGGGTAGGTCAGAAGGGAGACAACCATGTGTAGATCATGACCATTCCAGATTGTATCACTTTAAAACAACACTCTCTTACACTTACTAGCATCTAATTCTAGAACACAGGTAGTAGTTACTTATTTAAATGTATTTAATACGCTTGTTCCAGAGGACCATATTTTCTAAGCAATTAGAGTCCTAGAGAGAGCCATTTTTCACCATCCCACCGATCACCAAAGAGTGAACAAGGTGGATATTGCTCACTGAAACTAGGCTTAATTAACCACAACAAGGCTTAGGAACCTAACCAACCAGCTTGGTCCGAATCAGGAACTTTGCTATCTTTCAAAACTCACAATACAGCAGCAATGTAAGTCTATTTCGTTATAAAACAGAATGTCATACACTTACAAGTAGGTCTTCAAAAGGCAGAGAAAAGGATAGAAAAGGAAAATAGAGGGGAGGAAAGGTGCTTTCCCACCTCTCAGTCCAAAGTCCCACCATCCTTCAGCCTCTTACGTTACTCAGCAGTTCGTATAAGAAAAGCTATTGCACACATCAATGTTCTGATGCTGATTATAAGCAGCAAAAATCCAAGAAAGAAATGGAGAAGATAGGGACTGTCACTCTTCCTAAAACTGTCTCCAACACATATGGTTGAGAGGGAAGCTTCTCCAAGTGCCTGTCTGAGATCAGGATATAAATGACAAAAATGAGGTTCAGTTTAATAAAACTAAAGCCCCTGTTGGGGCAGTAAGGCAAGCAATCGGAAAATAAAACACCAGAAAGCCGCCTTTAATTGAGAACATTTTCCAGTGGTGTTTTATTGGTGTTTGAATCATCACAGCCTGGCTGGATTCCAAATTACTGCCGTATGACCATTTTTTCAGGAGCAGTGGTGGGATTTTTTTTTTATTCCCCTCTCTTTCTGAGGAGGTCTTCTCTCTGACTCATAAATCTGTGTCACGTCAGTGCCAGACCACATCAAAGCTCCTAATATGAAATTCATCTGCAGATCACTTAGAAGCTGAAGTTAATGGGAACATGTCAGTGAAGTATCTTGCCAGAGACAGATGAGGTGAATCTCTGCCCATGAAATCTGGCTAATTGGCATTTCCAGGTGCAGTTTGAAAGCTGAAAGGCAAAGAGCTGAGAGTTCCCCTCTTCCAGTTCCATACTGCCGGGGTCATTGTCTCTTGCGTTGCTCAAACCAAGCTAATAAAAGTTCAGCAGGGCTTCCCCAAGCCCTCTCCTACATTCCCTTTCAAATTCCCAGAGTAACTCCAAGTAAAAACAGCATCATTTACCAAATGAATATTTAACACAGTTTACGAAACACTCTGAATAGAGTATGAGGGGAAAAGACAAACACATGATTATGGTATTAAGGAATAAAACCAGAACAGAATGTGTTCTTAGCAAATAGCAAACTTGGAATATTATGAGTACTTTGAGAGCAATGAAAACTGCTCATGAAATCAAGCGAAATTTGACAGATTCAGCCAAAAAAAAAAATCACAGGGAAGCTTTTCCAGTGCCAAAATGTTTTGTCATGTTCTAAATTAAATACTTAAACTTTCATATCAAAGGAATTCACTTGCTTCAAAATGGCTTTTATTTCAAACCCAAAATTTCCCATTTTTAAAGACAAAATCAAAGCACTAGAAGGCTAGAAAAAGTCTTTTTTACTTCAGACCAAACAAAGATCTTTTCGTTGGCTGAATCTGAACCTGATTCCTTTGAGCAAAGCATTGAGTCAAAACTCCACGACTAGCAAAGTTGTATTTTAGATGCCACAATCTGCAACAGATACTCCTGTGATCCTATAGAGAAAGTTTGCTGAAGAGCTACCATAGCATAATTTAAACAAGCCCCCGAGCTATTGATTTGTTTCTGGGTATGAATCTGGTTGGTAGTTTAATGAATTAAACTCTTTGAAGTAAGTCAGGTGGAACTTCACAGGTCACACAGAACTGCAAACAACAGGTGAGTCTCTTGTTAATGAGCAGTTGTCAGGGAAACCTTTTGCTTGCGGCAACTCCAAGGTGAGAAAACCGCTCACAGTTACTCCATCAGCGCTGTCGGCAAAGGCCAAGAATAAAAATTAAACTCTCCCTAGAAAAGCAAACAAGGATGTCTGGATTTCACACCGAGAATACAAAGATCTCGGAAGGAAGAAGGAAAAAATGTCTCTATGTTTATTATCTTCAATGAAGTTTTCTGAAGCACTGGAATAATCAAGATTCTTAATCAATTCGTTAATGCCTCCTAGGTGAGCTCTGTGTCTAGTCTCAGAATCTATTCTCTGCTTTTCCTTCATATGCTGCCATGAAATTTGAGGGAGACGGGGTTCCACAGCTCATAAATTCTACTGGTTCCATCTCATGCGCAATCCCCAACCTTATTTTTGTTTCCTATACTCTGTTTCAGATCGAGAACAATCCCTGGCTCTCCACAAAGAACGACAACATTCCCCTGCCTGAGAAATTGTCTCTATACAACTAACAGGGATTAGCAGGTACGAAAAAGTGGTAAAAACGATTTATTATTTTGTGTTTATCTCCCTGAATCTAAAGAGAGCCCATGGATCACCGCTGGGATTCTGTACAGCAGCTATTCATTCTGAGAACGCTGAACTTAATTCAGCTCTGAACAAGATGACCATAAGCTCCCATGAACTGCCACGAAAAATTACCTGTACGTAGCATTTGCTCGATCTCTTTTCCAAGACCCTTGTTTTACAGGCTACTGGTTTGGCAATTAGCAAGTCAAATGCAGCTCAAGATTGTCTAGAAAGGATTTGAACAAGTCTTCATTTAGAAACATGGAAGAAAGAGCTTTACTCAGGTGTATTGAGAAGAAAATGGGAAGTAACTGCTCAGAAATGGGACAAAAGAGTTCTGTCACAATGCCTTTTGTTTGGCATTTCACTTACAGTAGATTGTTTTGTATAGTTTTGTAATCATTGTGTCTGATTTTTTTTTGAAAAATGCTTATTTTACATCTTAAATGTTAAAATGTATATTTTCTATGATTTTTATACCAAAAAGCTATCTTTTCTTGCATACAAAAAAAATCCCACACTTCAAAAAAATCCTTAAAGATCTTGGTTTTGACTTGGTTTTACTAAAAAAAAGGATCTGGTTTTGCTTCCACAGTCTGCAGGCTATAGCAAAAATTCCCATTCTCAAATTTAAAAAACAAACATGAAAACTTTGAAATGTACAAATGTGTGCATTTGTTACAAATATTTTACTTCGCTCTGTATCAAGTCCTATTGCTAAGCTCTTTCTCATTCCTCTATTATTTAAACAGATGCTGTTCAGGTTTTTCACAGAATCACAGACGGGTGGGGGTTGGAAGGGACCTCTGGAGATCAGCGAGTCCAACCCCCCTGCCAGAGCAGGATCACCCAGGGCAGGACAAGTCACACAGCAACAGATCCAGGGGGTTTGGAAAGTCTCCAGAGAAGGAGACTCCACCACCTCTCTGGGCAGCCTGGGCCAGTGCTCTGTAACCCTCATATGAAAGAAGTTCTTCCTCATGTTGAGGTGGAACTTCCTGCGCTCTAACTTGAATCCATTGCCCCTTGTCCTATCGCAGGGCACAAGTGAGAAGAGTTTTTTCTTCAAGTCTTGTTTAAAGAAACAGTTTTTATCAGTTCAAATGAGCTGCAACATATTCCTAGGACACTCACAGGGTGCATCACACAAGAAGAATCAGAGCAACTTGCCACAAAATGGATTTCCTTTAAGTGGAGCAGCAATTGGAGCTCCATGATACACAATTCACTGCCGATTTCTACACCTATCAGAATTAATTACCAAATTCCAATACTTTCCAAAAGGTCTGAGCAGACACACGTCAACCATGAGAACACAGAAATCCAGTAACTGTGCACCTGCACAGTCTTCCCCATGAATTTATGAACCTAAAACACACACTCCAGTGAATTACTGTCTCTTAGCAGAGGTTGTAGTGCTCAAGAAATTGCTGAACACCTGATGGCTGCACAGTGCCATCAACTGGTAACTGTGAAAGAAAAACATTTAGCTCTAAAAGTCTGCAGGAAATACTGTGGATTAGCAGTTTTACCTTCTTGCTGATTCAGGAACGAACATTCAGATATGCATCATACATTCAGGGCACACCACTCATCTACGATGAATACTAGAGAATATAATGATGATATTTATAGAAATTCATTTAAAAATCCTTTTGAAAACAGTGCTAAGTTTTATGTTTGAAACAGTGTAAGAGTTTTACCTGATCAAAGACTTTAGAAACAACATGTTTGTCCAGGACTGGGATGTATTTAGTCCCATGAGGGACAGCTGTAGGAGCTAAGGCATCCATGATGGTGAGTCTCCTTGCGACCAAGCCATGGGTCTTTAACCAAAGAGCAGAAGAGATATCTAAAGAACTAAAGAAAAAAAAAAAAAAAGAGACTGTAAGATGTAGCACAAGGTGGAAATACACTTCAGAAGTTTGAGATTACAGAAGAAAAATAGAAACTGTAATTTTTGTGATGTATTTATACATGCACACACATACCTTTTAGATGTCCTTTTCACAGCTTTCTGCGGTTTCAGATCTAAGAGAAAACATTTGCATTTCATTATCTCACAGGTTTTGGGCACATAAAAGTACACATAAATAAGTTGATATATAACAGCATCATTTTTTTTATTTGAGCCTACTGGCAGTATCACAAGGTCTACACAATAATGTCTGTTGCACTTGCTAAATTCATCACTGAGAATTATGTTTCCTGTGTTTCTTGACCAATAGTAACAGCATTGCTAGATGTTGCTATTAATGAATTAATAAATTAGGTGGGGGAAAAATTATGTTTTTTAATGAATTGAACTCTATGCTTATTTCTTCTAACTCAAGTAGGTAGATTAATCAGTTTATTCCCCAGTTCAAGATGAGATACCAAGTACTAGCACTAATGAGATGGCCATGAGTGGTTCATTTAGGGTGTGTCACTAGGAAAATCTGTGTAAAAGGTATATAAAGAACCAAAAATAAGGTGTTGAAATGCAAAAAAGTCAAATATCTTTAAATATCATAGGCGAGGCTTTAGAACAGCTTAGAGGACCTGTGATAAAGTTCAAAGTTGCATGAATCACCCAGAGAAATTAAAATGATCTGGATGTATATCCAAGTCCCACTGGAAATACTTTTCTCTACATATGCGTTTGGCCCAGAGAGTGTGTTTTTTGCAAGTCTAATAATAAAGTGCAACCCAGTTTTCCGTTGGTACCACAGAATTAAAACCACCACTCCCAGCTTTAACCTCAACACTGAACAGAACTACAAATTACAAATTATCACAACAACAATCTCTTACTGTATAACGAGATTCTCAAGATCTATTTATTTTGTTGATAAGAAGAAACTGTGATATCCTTTCAGCAGCCTAAGGCATCGCTGCGCCGCAGCTGCCGCCTACTGTGCGCAGAACTAAGCTGATCTAAACAGAATCACAGAATTGTCACGGTTGGAAAAGACCTCGAAGATCACCACATCCAACCATCAACCCAAAAAAACAATAAACTGCCACAAAACACAAAAAAAAACCCTCACCATCCCACTGGAGCATGTTCTGAAGCGCCTCATCTCCACGTTTTTTGAACACCTCCAGGGATGGTGATTCCACCACCATCCTGGGCAGCACCTTCCAGCTCCTGACTACTCTCTCAGTAAAGAAATTCTTCCTAATATCTCATCTAAACCTCCCCTGATGCAACTTCAGGCCATTTCCTCTCGTCCTATCACTACTTACTTGGGAGACAAAATGAACTCCCACCTCACTACAACCTCCTTATAGGGAGTTGTAGAGAGCAAGAAGGTCTCCCCTCAGCCTCCTCTTCTCCAAACTAAACAATCCCAATTCCCTCAGGTGCTCCTTATAGAACTTGTTCTCCAGACCCTTCACCAGCTTGGCTGCCCTTCTCTGAACTCGCTCCAACAACTCAATGTCTTTCTTGTGGTTTGGGCGCTGGCAGGAGTCTGGCCACAGCTGTAAGGACCTTGTTACAATGCCCTCCTGCATGTCCAGCTCGCTGCATCTCCACCGCCTTCCAGTCCCTTGTACTGCAGGGCTGCACGGTTTTGTCTCAGATGAGGCACCATCAGGGGAAATATTATCACCTGCCCCACCCAGAGCTTCCTGTTCTGTCAACTTGCCTTTGAAAACAGTTGTGCATTTCACGCTCTTCTTGACAGAAAAACTCTTTTTTTCAGCAGATCTTCCTTCCTCTGGGCTTTCTTCCCTAGATTTCACACTATGGCTCCGGATTCGCAGCAGACTCGTCTTTGTTTGCTCTGTAGATGTTGAAAGGGAAAGAAAGGAAGAGCTAATTTTACGGCTCAAATACATGCCTGGGATTTTTGTGCTCCTCTCTGTTACCCAGTTTCCATTTTTAAGGGACTACCTACACAAGAGCTAAACCACAAAATTTCTCCGGCACTGATTTGCGCTTTGTACGAACTACAAGGAGATTTAGATTGGGTATTAGGAAAAATTCCTATGCTGAAAGAGTGGTGAGGCCTTGGAACGGGCTGCCCAGGGAGGGGGTGGAGTCACCATCCCTGGAGGTGTTCGAAAAATATGTAGATGTGGCACTTCAGGACATGGTTTAGGGGCCATGCTAACGTTGGGTGGATGGTTGTACTTGATGATCTTAGAGGTCTTTTCCAACCTTCATGAATCAATGATTCTGTGATGAAGACATCTTTTATGTTGCCTGGGTGAACTTGGTTTCAGGCTGAATATAAAAGATATTTAAAATATAAATATAATATAAAAGAAATGCAGTGTTATAGGTGTAGTAAGGAGAAATACTAGTGTAAGTAATACTGCAGCTAGTGAAACTTAGATCAGCTCTTCATTCTTGCTAATGATGTGCTTATTTGGAATAAAAAAAAAGATAAGGTTTTAGTATCTACTACTGTTAAAAAATTGTTTACAGAGCTTTCAAAACGTTCTTGAGAAGAGAAGGCTCAAGGGAAACCTTACCAAGACTTGAAGGGTGGCTCCTAAGAGGAAGCAGACTCCCATTTTACAAGGAGTCACATGGAGAAAACCAAGGGGGAATGGCTGTAAGTTGCTCCAGGGGAGATTCCAATTGGAGTCCAGAAGAAAATTCTTTACAATGTGAACAATCAAACATTGGAATGGCCTCCCAAGGAAATGGTGTACTCCCCTACACTGGGCAGTCTAAACTTGCCGGGGCCAGCTCACTTAAACCCAATCTTTAATTATTTATTTTTTTTTACTTAAAAGGTTGGACCAGATGATCCTTGAGGTCCCTTCCAACCTGGAATTCTATGATTCTATGATTGTGTCAAAATGGTTAATTTTTCATTGCAGGGCCTGTGACAAAGCATAAATGAGCAGACTGGGTCAGATGACTAAGACGAAAAGTAAAAAGGAAAAGAAATTAGAACTTCAGAAGGATGGTTATTTAAATCATAAAAGGCTTCATTTGTTCCCCTAACAAGGGATGCTTGTTGCTGTTTTTAACAGAATCTTTTCAAGTTAGTGAATAAATTGTGCTGACTACAGTTCATTTTAGTCTTAACCTGCATGTAAGGCTTTCTTCCTTCGGGCTGGAACGTCAGCAGTGCTTTGCCAGGTGGGCTGCTGGGGTGTTGGCGCTGGATCTTGTGAAGCACAGCACCGCCTCCTGCTAAGAGGAGTCCTCAGCTCTTCAACTTGTTTGGTTACAGAAGAGACAGGATGTGTCTGCTTGTCCTTACTGCTTGGAAAGTGACAAAAAGAAGAGGCAAGCAAGAAATTACTTCAAACATGTAACACTGATACAAAAAGAAACGCCCAGCTGAAGTTTTCTGGTGATTTAAATGCTCATTTCTAATGCTTCTAACAGTGCAAAGTGTTTTCTTTATTACCCTAGTCTGCATTTCAAAGGGAAGTTCAAAGGAGGTTAAAATATTCTTAGGTTTTTGAGCTGTTTGAAAGTTGTTTCTTAGTCTATTTAAAAGATATTAATCACTTTCAAGGCAACACCCTTGTATATCTTTAGGAAGGGCAGAATGTTCTACAATAGCCACCTTGAATGCCAGGGGAAGAGCAAAACCTACCATAAGCAATGAAAATAACCAACACACACATATGTGTATTTCTATATGTATATGTATTAATATATGTACATTTATATATTAATAAAGACACATTCTGAAATAAATACTTCTTTACGTTTTTATACTGAATATCCTACCTGCCCTTCCACACAAAGGAAATCACTCCACAACACTCTCCACTATTCCCTTTTCCTTTTTCCTCTCCTCTCCTCTCTTCTTCTCTATTCTTTTCTTTTCTATTCTTCTCTCTTCTCTCCTCTCTCCACTCTCCTCTTCCCTTTTTCTTTAAAACTCTTATTCTAACATACTGTTTTTAATAGATTTCTGTTTTTAAAATCTGATTATTTTTTTAATGTACTTTTTTGCTTTTGTACTATTGCTGGACCAGCAAGCTATCTCTTTTACGAAGGCTGTGCTCCTGAAGAGATTACCAGTAACCTCATGTTTGAAGCCAGGTCTGTGTTTGTTCCCCAAACAGAAACTCGGTATAATCACACACACAGAAAACTTTTCCACAGTGGCTGAGGAGTCTGCCTTCAGCGTGCTGCGGAAGGACTTCTTTCTGAACAATCACTTTTGGCACCATGAGATTTTCAATGCTTTTCAGCTGATGCTGGATGCAAAACTGTTTTTAATAATGAAATATCCTGCCTTTTGGTAAAAAACAAAGATAAATATGGAATGAACATACAGATATACACTGTGAAATCAAAAATGTGAAGAGAAATAAGCTGAATTCGTCATCTCTTAAACAAATACGTGTATATTTATGTTTCAATCCACATATCCCATAAGTGGCAATTTAGTCCTAAAGTACTAAGCCAACTCTACCTATAGGACAATAATTTTTCATTAATTCTCTCTAAGTCCGAGGGAGAAACTTTACCATGGGCTGGAGACAGAAAAATCTGCTTTAATTATTTCTAATTTGCTTTCATTGTTTTTGCTTTAATTATTCACCGTACTTTGAGACTATTGAGATATTTAAGATCATTTTGTTTCAGGAATCACAGTTACAGTGTATTTTTCCCAGATTTTTCTTTTCCACTACTGTAATTGTTTAAAAAAACCCCAACAAACATCCTGTATTTTTAAAAGAGGAGAATGTCAAGAAGTTAAAAATGCAAGACAATGAGAAAGGAGAAATGTAAGAGAGAGCTCCTATCTTTCGTTAACATAATAGCAGTACGAGCACATACTTATTCTCTGGATCATTTTCTCCAGTAGAACAATCCATCATCAGACATTTGGCATGGAAGGTCTTCATTTTCTCTAGGTCTCTTTCTCCTTGTTCAATCTCTTTCTTCAAAAGACGAACGTCTTCGCTCTAACAAAAAGAAAACCAGATGTTTTATTACGATTGCTCTTAAACATGTTTCGCTCTTGAAGTGAAATTGTGCAAGCTCTGATAATAATTTTGAATGATGACTCAGTTAGGACAGCTGCAAAATTGTATATACTTTGTCAGGTGGTCTCTTGTGCTTGGCAATACAGCCTTTCAAATTATTCTTCCTTTTTAGGAAAAGGATGAGCATTTCCTAACAAGCCAGTTACCCCTTGAGAGATGAACGGCCCTATTTCTGATACTGTCATGAGGTCAGTGGTTCCCCTCACTCCAAGCAAGCGAGCAAATAAGTAAATAATTGTCCTGCCGTTGTACAGATCACAGCTGTATCACATACTGTCCCTGAAAAATCAGAAATAAATCCATACTCCTCAAGTAAACATCAGAATAAACTGGGAATCGTTTGAACTACAGGAGGAAACAGGAAGGAAATTCCAACGATGAGCCCTTTACAATTCCCACAGGGCCAGGAGTCTGGAGATGGACAACACAGACTCTGGATCCCAACTTTCCAACACGGGCAGTGTCACACAGTCCACACCACCAGAATCACCAGTATTGCCCAGTACACTTGCTGGTATCTCTCAAGAGCTGGAGTATTTTCATATCTTCCTTCTAATTGGTGTCTTCGAAATTCTCAATTTCCTGCTACTATTTTCTTCCTGGCTGTTTTCATTGTTCCACTACTATCATTTCTAAAATTTGTGGAACTAATTAAGTGTTAACTTTAATTAAGAACAAGAATATGCTTTAAATGGGTGTTTCTGTTCATCGATTCAGAAATTTCCTATTGGGAATTGTTAGATTGAGCTGCTTAGTCACACTTGATAGATCCCTGCTATTCTAGTTCTTTTACTCATTACAGATCTCTCCCCAGTGGCAACCGCAGAGCCAACTTTTAGCAAAATTCATAGAACCATTCATTCACCACCATTCAAATTCAGCTCTGCATTCTCTCATTTATTAACAGAATACAAATCAGAGCTTCATTTTCAACAGTTAATTTATTTCTGAGACAGCAGAGACATGAGTGCTTCTGCCAGAGCTGAATTTGGTCTCTGTGGTTTTTGGGGTTTGGTTTTCAGGGGGATTTTTTGCCACCGTAACACTACAAATTACTTCGCATATTTGGGCTTTTTTTGTTGTGATCTAATCAAATTTCATACGCAAAAAAAAAAAATGTCACACGTACTGCTTTCACATCTCCTTTGACTAGGAAATTTCCTCTTTTTTTTTAATAATCTATTGTAATATGCAATCACAATAGTGCAAGTCTCGGTATCTTCAATAGTGTGAAGAAATATTTATTTTCAGATACTCACACCAATAAACTCTGTAGAATCAGGATCATGCAAATCAATGTTGCAATAATGAAACCGTCCCTCTGTTTCAGTAGATAGTTCATACAAAAATTTATTCGCTTCTCTGTCATCACAGTTGAAGGAGACAGTATGGATGGGAATTTTACGATGCCGCTGGACTTCAGCCAAAATTATTTGGGGGGGCTGAAAATAATTTAAAAAAAAAAGAATATTAAACATGTGGCATCTAGAAATGTATTTATCAAAAGATGGAGAATTTGTAACAATTTCATCAGTCATATTTCTTCGAGATAGATATAGATCAGTTAAAAGCATATATTTTACATGGATTGCTACTTCATAAATATATAAAATGAGGTAATTTAAAACTGAATTTGAAACACTGATAATCTATTAAGGCACAGAATACTCTCGCAAAATAAAATGTAAATGATAATATAATTAGCACACTGTTTCTGAAGTTTTAAAGGAAATTATTAAGGTACAGGAACTTAAACTACTACATTGGTGTTTAATATTATTGGATGTATATAAAAATATTTTGGGTGCACATAACTTGGTATTTTTACTAAGCTAAGTTAGTTCAGTGAAAAGTTCCAATAGAGGAAAGAAAACAGAAGTGGAGGAAATAGAAAAGCTAATGTTCTTTCTCCAATAAAGTAATAAAAATAAAGTGAGAAAGGAAAGACCTATCATATCTAAAAATGTTGCAGGATCTGGGAGAAAGAAATTATTGACTCAGCTCTCTAATTTCTGCTAACACTCTAGTTGTTCAGAATACTGTCATAAATCTTGATAAATTTAGCAATATTTGCAAGATAACTGTGTGTTGCACTTCAATAGCTAAAAGCAATCTTGGTCATTTCCCCTTTTTCATCTAAAAGTATAAGTCTATAAAATTAATCGATAATATAAATCATAAAAGGCATTATTAAGCAGGTAAAAAGAAATGAAGCATTCAATAATTTCTAACTTAATAGAAATACTAAAATGAAAAATCTGAATAAGTATACATTAAGCCAAATTAATTTTAATAGGATATTAATATCTATTCCTAGCTAGCAAAAGTGTGAAACAATGCAAATATTTTCATCAGTTGTCACCTGAGTTTTAATGACACATAACCAATAACAATCAACTTGTCTTTAGAAGATATCAAAGATTAAAACTAAAATTAAAAACAACACTAAAAGATGTGCATTGAAGTGTCTCATCAGCTAATTTAAAACCAGGTTTACATTTTGATATTTAAATCATTTTCAAGCTGATAAATCCAGCCTTCCCTGTGGGCTGCATTCCTTTTATCAAGAAAAATGGATCAAAAAGAAAAGCAAGGCCTTTAGCATTTTCCTTCCTTATCAAGATAAACAAAAATTATTTTGGCAAGTTTATGACGCCTTCTGAATCCTAGATTTCTTGAATAAGCTTCAGTAATTAATATTCTATGGCCTTTAGCCCAGCTATTTACCTAAGTCAAGTCAGGACTTTGCTGCGTATCTGCCATTAGAACCAAGTTAAATTTTCAAGGGCAAATAAAATATTTAAATGCCATTCTCAGCACACATTCTAGTTTTCACCAGGCGTTACAGAAGTTGCTCCTCATGTTGAGGTGGAACTTGCTGGGTTCCAGTTGGTGCCCATTGCCCCTCGTCCTATCCCAGGGCACCACTGAAAAGAGCCTGGCCCCTTCTCCTTGACCCCCACCCTGCAGAGATTTGGAACCAGGAAGAAGATCCCCTCTCATCCTTCTCTTCTCCACACGAAACAGCCCCAGGGCTCTCAGCCTTTCCTCATGGGAGAGATGTTCTAGTCCCTTCATCATCCTCGCAGCCTCCCTTGGACTCTCTCTAGTATTTCCCTGTCCCTCTTGAACTGGGGAGCCCAGAGCTGGACACAACACTCCAGGTGTGGTTTCACCAGGGCACGGTAGAGGGGGAGGAGAACTTCCCTCGACCTGCTGGACACACTTTTCTTAATGCTCCCCAGGATGCCACTGGCCCTCTTGGCGACAAGGGCCCACTTCTGTCCCATGGAGAACTTAGTGTCCACCAGGACTCCAAGGTCTTTCTCCCTGGAGCTGCTTTCCAGCTGGACAACCCCTAACCTGTCCCGGTGCCTGGGGTTATTCCTCCCCAGATAGTACCATTTTAAATCACAGTAACAACATATTTGAAAAGATAGTTTGTTATCCACTTAAAACTAGACTTAAAGCAACTCCATCCTGTAGCTACTCCAGACTGGCACCTACACGAGGCCAAATTTGACTCAGTAGGATAAAAACGGAATCACACCGAGACGTAATGGGACAACATAAATGGTAACATCTTTAAATGCAAATACTGTAAATTAATAATTAGGCCCTTGCTCCTCAGTGTGACAAAGCTTTTACATAAGTTCTGCAAAAGAGTGTAACACGGTACCTACTTGTATATTTGATGTGTTCTTTGGGGGAAAATGTTGAACACAAACTGAGGGTTTTTAAAATTTTGCTATCAATCCTTTTCTTTTTAGGTTTTCAAGCCATCACACAACACTGCAGGGTTTTAATATTTAATATTCAAGCCAAATCATATCATGGGAACATTAGTATTTTTTGATTTGTAATTCATGAGATATTTGTACTAAGTTAGGGAGACATTTTATTTCACACAAATCCTAACCTTGATACTAAGACACAGCTTTAATGTTTAATCCATTAACCAGATCCTTGAAGCCACTCATCAGAAACATCATGAGCACCAAAGACTGGACTGTGGGTGGAGAGCTCTAATCAGAACCTCTTCACAAACAGCACATTTCTCAGATATAATTTTTCATGCTCTGACACCATCTAAGAGCCTACAGGAGAATCAGCTCTGCAGGCACGATACTCATCTCATACTTCAGCCTTCTGACACCACACCACTGCATTTTCTGTCTTCTCATTTCAGAAATACCTGGTTGGGTCTTCCATCAGTCAAGAGATAAACAGCCTGAGTGTCAGGATCTGCAAAAGCAATCTGGAGAGCTCCGAGTGTGTTTGTGGAACTTTCAACCTACGAAATTAAAACAAAACAAAAAAAAAGGACAAAGAAACAGGTATAAATAGTAACAGCTCTTTGCCTCTGTTCTTAAATTCATCGTGACAATGTACAGATTCAAGATTATAGAACGAAAATCAGTAATAAAATGGTGAAAATATTTAATATTTTCCTGTAGAAGAAAAAGCAATCACCAAAAGGCTCTAAAGAGGAAGATGTAAGATAAAAGACATGCTATTGTATTTTCTCACTGCTGCTCCTGACTGCCAACTCATCACACTTCCTTAAAATACATCTTTTACTTAACCAAAGGTTTCAAAAGCTCCCCAAGTTTATTTCTCAAAAATAGGTAAAGGACTTTGTGGTTTTCTGAATGATTTTTTTTTCCAGACTATTTCCTACCTACCGCCTCGGGACATCAATGTAAACACCACTTATTTTTTAGCACAAAATCAGCTACAACAATAAAATTTCTTCCCTTTATCAGGGGAGCAAAGTGTGGGTGCTGATGATGTGAGGGTAATAACTATGGACCTTATGGTTAAAACTGTGAATTTCAGATTTCTCAGTCGATACTGCTAGAAATGAACACTGGTTTTATCAGTATTTAAACAAACTGCAGGGCATAATCACTCCCAAAATTTTAAACCTATAGAGGATTTTTAAGGAACAGTCGGTTACTGTTTCTATTATTCTGTCAGATCTCGAGATCTGAACTTAGAAGGAAATTGATAATCAACAACTCACAACTTCATGAGTCATGATGAAAAAGGCCATTTCCAAATTCAGCTCCAAGATGGTATCAAAGTGTTGTAGTTCCAACTATCACTGAACTTGTACGATGCTGTACCACGCATCTGGCTCTAACAGAGTCAACTTCTCAAGTCTCAAGGAAGGCACTACAATTAAATTTACAAACCTCAGTTATAAGTATTCACCAACTCCTCGGTCAGGCCACACTAATAATTTCTTTTCTGCCTGTGTTTGTCTTCGTCTTTTCTGAGAATACCAACTTGTTTCTCTTGCTTTTTACAAGTCTGAGGCAGTACGTAGCTCCCTCAAATCCCTTATCCGAGGGAATTCCATGGTTTAGACTGAGGAAGAGCTGTCATAATGCTGAGGAGTTTTATTATATAAACATGGGGGGGGTTCTGTTAGAAAGCATAACATGGGGCATCACCGTGATGTCGTACGACTAATTCTCAATCCTGTGCTCGTAACATTGGTGTCCGGATTTAACACCTTAACTGGTCCTGAAGCTGCTGACAGTTACAGTCTGGTGGCTGACTGTGGCTGACTAACAAGCATTTCTAATCTGGTGCAAAGAAAAATCCTCAGATTTTGGCCACAGTCAAAGAAAGCATATTGGGTAGATCAACAGATGTTTGGTCTTAGCATGGTCACTCTCATGTTCCTCTGAAGGCTCAAGTCAGCTTCTATCTATGCACCAAAAGGAACCAGAAAAGCTCCTCCAGCTCTCTGGCACCAGTTTCCAGGATCACCTCTAAGCTGGAAGTTTGCCAGCCACAGTCCTCGCCTGCCCAGCAGCCCTGCCACAAGAGTGACAAATTTAGACACGGGGTCTTTGGGAAAGAACAACCCCAGGTACCAGTAGAGGTTGGGGATTAACCTGTTGGAGAGCAGCATAGGGGAAAGGGACCGGGGGGTCCTGGTGGGCAGCAGGATGGCCATGAGCCAGCAATGGGCCCTGGTGGCCAAGAAGGCCAATGGCATCCTGGGGTGGATTAGTAGATCAAGAAAGGGTCACTTTCTCCTCTACTCTGCCCTGGTGAGGCCACATCTGCAATATTGTGTCCAGTTGTGGGCCCCTCAGTTCCAGAAGGACAGGGAACTGCTTGAAAGAGTCCAGCGCAGAGCCACAAAGATGATGAAGGGAGTGGAGCATCTCCCTGCTGAGGAAAGGCTGATGGAGCTGGATCTCTTTAGCTTGGAGGAGACTGAGAATCATAGAATGGATTGGGTGTGAAGGGACCTCCGAAGGTCATCTAGTCCAACCCCCCTGCAGGGAGCAGAGACACCCTCAACTAGAGCAGGTCGCTCAGAGCCTTGTCGAGCCTCACCTTGAGTATCTCCAGGGATGGGGCCTCAACTGCCTCCCTGGGCAATCTGTTCCAGGGTTTCACTGCCCTCATGGGAAAGAACTTCTTCCTAACATCCAATCTAAATCTGCCCTTTTCTAATTTAAAACCATTGCCCCTCGTCCTGTCACTCCAGGCCTTTGTGAACAGTCCCTCTCCAGCCTTCCTGGAGCCCCTTCAGCTACTGGAAGGTCACTATTAGGTCACCCTGGAGCCTTCTCTTCTCCAGGCTGAACAACCCCAGCTCCCTCAGCCTCTTTCCATAGCAGAGGTGTTTCAACCCACCGATCATTTTCGTGGCCCTCCTCTGGACTCGTTCTATCAGGTCCATGTCCTTCTTGTACTGAGGGCTCCAGAGCTGGACACAACACTCCAGGTGAGGTCTGACCACAGCAGAGTAGAGGGGCAGAATCACTTCTCTCGCTCTGCTGGCCACACTGCTTTTGATACAGTCCAGGATGGATTTGCCTTCTGGGCTGCCAGTGCACACTGCCTGCTCATGTCCAGCTTCTCGTCCACCAGCACCCCCAAGTCCTTTTCTGCAGGGCTGCTGTCTCTCTTTCACCTCATCCCCCAGCCTGTACTGATGATGAGGATTGTTCTGACCCAGGTGCAGGACCCCAAACTTGGTGTTGTTGAACCTCCTAAGGTTCACCTGGGCCCACCTCTCCAGCTTGTCCAGGTCCTTCTGAATGACATCTCATCCCTCTGGCATATAAGGAGTGATCTCAGTCATATTTATAGATACGTAAAGGGTGAGTGTGAGGACAACAGAGCCAGGCTCTACTCAGTGATGTCCGGGACAATGGGTGAAGCTGGAGCACAGGAGGTTCCAGGCAAACATAAGAAAAACTTTTCCACAGTGAGGGTGACAGTGCCTGGCCCAGGCTGCCCAGAGAGGTGGTGGAGTCTCCTCTGGAGACTTTCAGAACCCACCTAGACATGTTCCTGTGTGACCTGCTCTAGGTGATCCTGCTCTGACAGAGGGGTTGGACTCAATCATCTTTTGAGGTCCCTTCCAACCCCTAACACCCTGTGATTCTGTCTGAGCACTGTCACGGTTCCTATGTGCACTGTGGCTACTAAAGATAGCAGGCTGCAAGTTGAATTACTATGAGCTTATCAACAGGTCCACTGATAAAGAATTATTCTACCTGACAGATACATTGTACTCAGACCTTCTAAAGTCTACACATCATCTGTATTTCCAGCTTTCTCCAGTCAAATCTTTAGTCGATCCAAAACCACCCTAGAAAGTGAAGACACAAATAGAACTTTGTGTAAACACACTTGGGGATAATGAGTTGCCAGGTTACCTCAAGGCCTTTTATCCAAAGCCAAGCATCTTGCAAATTTTCCTCACTGACTTCAGCAAGTTTCTCTCTCCACGCCACTGCTTGGGCACTGAATTTCACAAAGTTAAATCTCTTTTTGTGCCTCAGTTGTTCCTGCAAGAGACAGCGTGTGAATTATACTCAGTGTTACAAGAAAAAATACTTGTATCGTGAAAGACAAAGTAGTAGGAGTTGTTTTATTAATATATAATTGATTATACGTTTACAATAAACAAGGATAATATTCAGTTAGCATGTGCAGAGAGACAATTACTGCTTGCAATTATTAAAATTATTTGAAGCTGGAAGAGGGTAGGTTTAGACTGGATGTCAGCAAGAAATTCTTCACAGTAAGGGTGGTGAGACACTGGCACAGGCTGCCCAGAGAAGCTGTGGATACCCCTCCCTGGAAGTGTTCAAGGTCAGGTTGGATGGGGCCTTGAGCAACTTGGTCTAGTGTGTGATGGCTCTGCCTTGTGGCAGAGGGGTTGGAACAAGATGATGTTTAATGTCCATTCCAACCTTAACCATTCTATGAATCTATGAACTTTCTAATGTGAGTCTCCATTTCCTCCTATTTCTCAAACCACTTGACCAGCAAATATCTGAGAGACAAAATTGGGTTTGAGCAGCGATAGAAGGAAGAGACTTTGACTGTTCACCAAAGGAAACTGAAATCAGAAACAAAGGAAGACATCATTTAGAGGAGGGTAACAAGAAGCAAACGTAGGGTGCTGGCAAGGGGAACTAGGATGGTAAAACAGTGTTAAGAAAATCATTTGCTGCAGTTGCTTTTGGACAGAAGTTATAAGAAGGGGAAGAGTTGTGCAAGTTTGGAATCTTTGCCTCCTTTTCATCACTATTATTGTGCAGCTGCCTGCGAAACCTTCTGGCATAGCATCTAATAATCTAGTGCCGATCTGCCCAGAGGACCACATCATACTTGTGGACTTAGCTCAAAAACCTCTGAGAATTTTAAATTCTACCTCTACTAATGCTTGCTGTCAATGCCACACTGGTGGAATTTATATTTGTCAGTTACTCCTCTCAGGTCTAAACCTAGTTAAGCTTAATCATGTTTTAAA
>VWZK01011948.1:0-19128 GCA_013396935.1 Baryphthengus martii | reverse complement strand
TCTCCCCAGAGCCTTCTCTTCTCTAGGCTAAGCAATCCTAACTTTCTCAGCCTGTCCTCATAGACAAGGTGCTTCAGCCCTCTGATCATTGTCACGTCCCTCCCCAGGACCTGCTTGAGCAGGTCCATGTCTTTCTTATGCTGAGGCCCCAGAGCCTAATGCAGTACTCCAACTAGTGTCTCATCAATGTGGAGTAGAGTGTGAGAATCATATCCCTTGACCTGCTGACCACACTTCTTTTGATGCAGCCCAGAATGCACCTGGGTTTTCTAGAATGTGAGTGCACATTGCCAACTCATATTTTTGCCGTTTATAAGCACCCGTAAGTCCTTATCTACTGGGCTGCTTTCAATCCATTCATTACCCAGCCTGTATCCCAGTGTTTGGGATTGTCCTAACCCAGGTACAGAACCTTGTACTCAGCCTTGTTGAACCTTATGAGGTTTGCACAAACCCACCTCTAAAGAGGTCAATGTCTTAGAAATCTGTACTAGAAGTACATACCTCTGTTTTTATAAGAGCTATTAGAGAAACTCTGCTAAAGACCTTTAAATCTGAAGCTTATGGACAAGGTTGTGGACAAGCGAATCCTTAAATAAGTCCCTCAGAGTGGATTCCTGGCTGTTCTAGATGAAAAGCCCTAGCTCAAGATGTAGCCTAACTCTACAAAAATGTGCATAAACCTTGTCATAACTCAGCATGACCTCAAAAAATCCTACTGCTTTATTCTGGCACTGTAAGCCACCATCAGCCATAATACAATTGGTGCTGTCAATCCAGCTAGTGAACAAGTCTTATCCTTCTACTGCCTCCTTGGTGGAGAGATGGCATGGTAACTTCTTCCCCTGGCAAACATCTCTCCAACCTTACTCCAAACCTGAGACTCTAACTTGAAGTCACACTAAGGTGGTGTGATTTCACAACTTGTCAAAATAAAGACGCTCTGGATGCAGCTAAAAGCCTAGGTGTAATTAGCGCTTAATGACTTTACAGTCTCTGGACTGCAGAACAAGCATCTGACATGTAACTAAGGGATCTTGAAACAAGTGCTTTTAACATTGAGTTCCTGAAACTAAGCAGCTGTGAATTGACCACAGCTAGTAGTGTTTACCTTAATGACTTATAAGATGGAGCTTTAGTGGTAACTTCACTGTGACACTGAATACTTATTATTATAATGGTTTGGTTACTAGAATCTCTCCTTTCGCATCTGCTTTCCTTAAGCTTGTATATTATTCAGTAAATACTACATAAAAGTAACTGTATTTTTCTCTCTGAACAAATAGGAAACTAAAGAGATACTGTTAGTGGATCTAAATTCTGAAATTGAGACCAAACAGACTTTTACAAAAGAGGATCTCTTCTCGAATGGCATCACAACTTCTCTTCCTCAACCAAAGCCACAGCCACACTTCTTGCCTGAGAGTTCTATCTCTACCAATCTCAGCTTCTTTCCCACACCTAATCCAGACCCTTTCAGTGATGATCCTTTCACACAGCCAGACCAATCTGCACCACCTTCATTTGATGCTCTAAAATCTGCTGATCAGAAGAAGGAAAATCTGAGTACCTTGGCACCAGTGGGTAATGGTGTCTCCAATAGTGATACTGACTACTTTGGTAGACAGTTTGACCAGATTTCTAATAGAACTGGCAAACGAGAAGCACTAACAAGCCAGTGGCCACTTGAGAGTAAGTTGCCTGCAGTAAGAAGTCCAAATGTGGTACCAGAGACAGAACAAAATGGTTTTCTTAAAGCCTCATCAAACCTGTTTGTGGAATGTCCTTCCAAAGGAGTATCTCTGCAGAATGGAGTAAAGCTGGATTCTGAAAGCAATATCCAGCTCATGTCACATGAGTCTATAACAATTAACCCACCACCACAAAGTACCAAGACAGGAAGAGGAAGGAGGTCTGTCAAGGTGAACAACGTTCAAATAATTAATGTAACATGCATGCCCTTACTTGAAAACCTGGGTGAAAGCCGCTCGTCTTTCTTCATACTGTGTAATTGACTAAATAGCTTTGCAATACTTTTAATTCTCTTCCACCTGTCATGCTTACTCTAACCTCTCTGCAAGCGTGGTACATTCCAACATTCATGAATGCTTCATTGTAACAATGGTCACTAAATTGTATACTCTCTTCCTTAATGCTGCCATACTTCTGTAAAGGTCTGGTAAGTATGCTGCTATGTACATTAACACTTGATATAATGCTGGAACCTGTTATGATAGCTGGATGCCAATCAACCGGGGGTTTCATAACAATGAGGTACTAGCACCAGCTTACAGAAGCCTATGTAGTTTCTCAGTACCTGCCTGCTAAGGACAATCTAAATGACTTGCCTGATAAGACACAAGGTGGCTCTGGGTCAGCTACATTTTGCTTGCACTCAAATGATGCAAAACTCTGTTGCTGAACTCACTGATTGCCCCAGAGCTGTAGATGTCTCTTCAGACTGAGCAGGAATGTTTAGAGGGTGGGGGTCATAGGGGAGCTCATTATGATAACAAGTAATTCAGTAATTAAGTGTTACTCTTCTGCTGTTGACTTGTGACTACTATGTATTCTACCTACTTCATGCTGTGCATCTCAGTAAGCATGAATAAAGTAGTGAAGTTTGAAACTCTTATACTTTGTTTCTAAAGGATACTTAGAGCTCCCTTCTCTGCTGTAGCTGAAACATAAGCTTGTAGTTCTGGATTGGGGAGTCTTGATCATGCTAGCATGCCATCTCACAAACGTTTTTATTTTTTCTTTCTAGACTGCATCGAATGACTTATTTAGCTCAGACTTCTTTGTGCCAACTACAGAGAGCCTTAGCTTGAACTCAGTGGCACAAACAGGATCTGTGCCAACTAGCCAACTGGACCTCTTCAAAACCAGCCCTACCATAGCACCTCCACTGGTCACTCTAGGTTAGTCCACAAAGTGAAGGTCTTTCTCCAGTCTAAGATACCTGCTAACACGAAAATAGAGTTTGTAGTTTTCCTTTACTTCATATATAGTGCCATACTGTTTAGTCCATGTGCTATCTGCCCTAAACTATGAAGTTCTATGAATAGAGGCTGAAACTCTGCATCCTGAACTGGAACAGGGTTTATTTGCTTAAACTTTTTGATAACACATTGTGTTCCAGGTATCCAATGTTGAGGTGAGGCAAGCACAACTTGGGAGGTTAGGGTAACACTGCTACATAATCTTAATATTCATGTACATAGAAGTAATTACATAGCAAATGCATTTGTTGCTTCTGTGCTCAGACTAAGTATGTTCCTCATGTTATATCAACTCCCTTCCTCCCAAAAAACTTGATTTTTTTTTTTTAGTGTAAATCAACAGATTTTTGAAAACAGTATGTGAAAAATATTTGCTGGCACTCTCAGTGGAATTGATACGCTCCTGCTTGAGGTTCTCAGATCACTAAAGCACTGTGTAACAACAATCTCCCCCCCAGGTGGCTTGCCAGTAACTCCGTCACCTTGGAGTACACAGACACCTGCCTTCACTCAGACTTCATCAGTCTTTCCTGGGTCTATGATACCTGCTCAGCCTACAGGATTTACTCAACCACTTGCCTTTAGCACTTCAGCAGTGCCAAACTGGAACCAGCCTGCATCTCTTGGTCCAGCAGCCCCTCAGTCCTCTGGTCTCTGGGCACAGCCAGCACAAGTTCCATCTAGTTCATGGGCACAACCATCCAGTGCTGTAAATCCCTTCCAGAATAGTGTGTTCCCATCTTCAACACTACCTGCTCAGACACCATCTGTACTGCACTCAGTGTCAACAACAACTAGCCCACCTCAGCCACCACCTAGAACTGCACCTCAGAAGGAGATATCCAAGAAAGAGAGTGATGCTTTTATTGCTCTGGATCCACTTGGTGATAAAGAGATGAAGGATGTCAAGGAAATGTTCAAAGACTTCCAGCTGACAAAGCCACCTGCAGTACCAGCAAGGAGAGGAGAGCAGCAAAGCCTTTCAGGTGCTTCTGGAACTTTCAGCGATTATTTTAGTACTAAAGTAGACATTCCTCAAGATAGTATAGATCATGATGACATAGAAGCTAGAAAGCTCTCTACAAAACGACTGGTAAAATCTCCTTTTTTTGGCTTCTTGGATAGCTGCTCAGGTGTTCCATCTTTCCTGATGGAACTAAAAATTTAATGATTACTGAAACAGAGGGTTGAAGGACAGTCCCCCTAATAATCTTACAAAATTGAACAATGTCAGTGGCCAAACACTGACACCTAGCGCCTAAACTACTTGAATAGAATGAGGTAAACTAGGTCTTTACAGTGTTAGAAGTACCATCTATCTTCAGCGAGGGACAAGCAGCACATAAAATTGTGAGGTGACTCAAAGCAACTTCCTTGTGCATTTTTCTGTGCGTCTAATTAGATTAACTTTGGTGCTGCTATATAGGCAGAGCTGAGGTCTTGTTAAAGCTGTAAAGTGATTATAGTGGTATGTCTCTTCCTTAGAACCACCAAAGCCTGTTTCCCGACAAAATGTGCTGCCGGCTGATGGCCTGTTTGAAAGTCAAGCTAAACCAGACCTTTTCAGTGCCTCATCTGTAAGTAGTAAAAAAAATCAAAACAAATAAATAAACAAAATCCCCAAACCACAGTCTTTCTTTCTCCTTAACAGAGGTGCTTGTGTTTGAGCACTGGCTTATTTCTGGTTTTAGAGAATGTGGAACAAAACTTCTTGCATGTTTGAGGCTAATATTTAATCTGACAGAGGACATTTGTATTATTTATTTTGATCTGAGTCCATAACCAGTTCCCCAAGCTACAAGCCCTAGCAGGAAGCTCTTCAGTATTGGGAGCTTCTACAAAGACTGTAAAACAATGTAGCTGTAGTCATCTTCCACTTCATTTAAACTTACCTTTCTGTGGAGTACACAGCAGTGTCTGTGCAGGTCTCCTGATGAACAAATTGAGCCTCCTGAGGCTCACATGCTCAGTACCCCCTGGGGGAGGAAGTGGCTTAACCACATGACTGCATCTGGGACAGGGGCACTTGAAGCCCCTGGTGAAAACTCTGGATCAATTCCAGAATGTTGACTTAAGACATCTAGCATTTGTCTGAGGAAGGTCTCATCATGGCTACACTGGTTCAGCAGTAAGCACACATGGCTTTTCTGAAAGATACCTTGCCTAAGACTAACAGAACTGCTAACACTGCTTTAGAGCCCTTTTCTCTTGTTAAAGCAGTACATTTAACATGTATTTAGTAGGCACTCTGCAGTATTAATTCCAGAAGCTGCATGAACAGGAACTAGCTGGTAAGAGCAATGTAGAGTAAACCTGAAGAAACCTGGAAATCCACTAACAGCCTGTAATCTTTCTTTCCTCAGAAGGAATCTCAGAAACCGCTTTCTGGTCCTTTTGGTGATCCTTTTGGCAACCCATTTGCATAGATCAGGTAGGTCTTTCACTAATAATACAACTTACTTCATTCTCTGAAATTAATTCAGAAAATCTTTGGTAAATAGCTGGCTAAAATCCACACTAGCTTAACTCTAGTGCTTCTCTGAAGTATGACAAACAGTTCCTAGAACACCTGTGCTAGAGTACCTCCACTCACACTTGTATATAGCTGTATTTTGGCTAAGACTATACAGCTTCACTTTCTTAAAAATGCAGATTTTACTCTTCCACAGACTTAAATCTTAAGGGCACAATATATTTCCTTCCCTTGAGGAAAGTTAGAGTAAACACGGGTTGCAAAACTCAGAGGGGCTCACTAAATTCCTTCAGATATCTTTTTAATATCTTTTTAGGAGAGTGCTAGCACACAATGCCCCATATAACATTCTGAAGTTTAATCTCCTAAATAATTGTAGGTTTGTACTCTGGGTAAATTGGAGTAAAAACAGAATAAGGACTGTTATGATAGTTTTTGATATTAGAAATTAACTCAAACTTTTGTAACATTGACCAGAAAATATGATCTCTCAAACTGGCAAATCTATTTCTCTGCCCTAACTTTAAGTCTTCCCCTGAAATATCGTCTGTTTTGTAACAGAAGAGATGTTGCTATTTATCACTTTAGTTTTGTTCTCAATGGCTCTAAGCTAGTTTAAGTAATAAAACTATAACTTATAGCCATCCTAACCCTAAGTCCTCTTCATCAATCCAGGCATAAATGGAAAAGGACAAATGGAGTAACTGGATCTCTTCTCAACATGATTTTTCTACATGTTTCACTTTGCTGTCTGCTGCTCTTGCTGCTGTTCCGCAATGTCTGTAACATAAAACATTCAGGTGGATTGAAACACAAACCCTCAAAGAACATACTGTGAAGATGACCATTCAGTGCAAGCCAAACAAAGTTGGACTCATGCTGGAGACCCATATTCAAATTGGCAGATGTTAACTTTACTTTAGTTCTTTGCAGTCTTCCAGAAGAGCTTAGTAAGACTAAGTCATGTGTCTTGTAAACACGGTCACCACAATTCCTCTTTCTTTAGCACTTACTGTCCTAAAATACAGGAATGGAATGCACCTGGGGAAGAAGTGTTGTATTCATATAAGGGAATTGAATTAGTAGCTGAAAGTCCACACCTTAAACAACTAAGCCAGTTGCCTGTTATGACAACAGCAGCTAGTTGTAAAGTTAAGAGGGCGCTACTCAGCTCTAAGTGGTGACTGGACATGTGATTTGGTCTCTGAGCCACGAAGATGCAAACTGTATTGTTGGGGATAAAAAAAAATTCACTACTTTTCTATTTCACTAATAGTAAAAGTAGCATTCTGCCATAAAGGGACCAATCGTGGGGTCTGTAACAGAACTTCCTGAGTACTGGAGGTCTTACACTGTAGACTCATTTAAGCTGAAATATTTCTTGCAGAATATTGAGGTAGTCATGGACACTAACTGTAGTCTTGGTGCTAATATGGCTTTTTTCAGGGTGGGAAATCTACTAGAATTATTTTTCTATTGAGGTGACTTGGCAGACAAATGGAACAAGCAGATAGGCTTCTTGCTTATATCTCAGTGAATGTGCCCAATGTTGCTCAGTTTGAGTTGTCACATAGTGTAGTATGCCATGTTTCCAGTATATCTGAAAGCAAAAAGACAATCATGGCTTCGCTCTGTGCCTAGATTCCTTGTGAAAAAATGCACCACACTAGTGCCATTAATGTGAGGTAATCCTCCATCTATTGAAAATCACACCTTTTCTAAAGAACCTCTTAAAAAACTAATTTAAAGATCTGTTAGGAATAACTGAATGTAAGAGCTACATTCTTGGCCAGTGGTGGTAGCTGATGTGTCAGAGGTTTTTCTGTTAATACTTAGTATTAACTTGTATTGTTAAATCAAATGCCTAAGCAGTTGCTGAACTGGAGAGCTGAGAAAGTCAACTTGAATACAATTCTAGCAACCAACTCAGCCAGTCATATAATTAGTCTTGTATATAAACCTCTCTTGCACTTTCTGTAATGCAAAAAAAGGCTATGAATATAAGTATGTGTCTCAAACTGGAAACTTATGGATGTTACACTGTTATATAAAAATGTAGTATCTCAAGTGATGTTACCTAATGACATTAAACAGAAGCAACTCTTCATACCAAATGAAATCAGTGTGGCTGTTGATTCTGTCCTCCATAATGCAACCTTGTGGTCTACTAGACACTAGGAGTTCAGGGCCTGCTAAGAATTGTTTCTCATAGGTTCTTGCAGTAGCTGTCTGATAACAAAGTCTTAAGCCTTTCTGTAGCTTCTTCTATCAGGCCTGTTCAACAAATGCTGTCATACAATAAACATAAAATCCCCAGCTGACTATCACTGGAAGCTTGTCCCATTAGTTACTCAGCCTTAGTTTGATGCTACTAAAGATGCTTTTGTGCTCCCTTCTACAGGACCATGGAAGCTCAGTACTTAAATTGTGTTGCATGCAGTTTCATTAATTAAACTAGTCTATTCTAACCTTACGAGAGGTCTAAACTGATACCTGGGAAATTGAATTAGAGCATTTACTTCATGTTCTGAAAAATTTTTACAATTTCTTTAATGCAGATGGCTAAAAAGAATAAATCCCTTAGGAAGGTATTAATTTAGACTAGCCTTTAGTACTGGAGACAGACCTGTAGCTGTCAGCCTGATTTATCACTGAATAAATAGTTTGGTTGCATGTGTGCTTGCTTTTAATACTAATTGGATCATATGGTTAAGGGATTTATAACAAGTCATTGAAAGGGAGTTGGTATCCAGCTTGAAATATAGATTTTACAGTGCTTTACAGAGAATCACTGACTGTTTTTCTTAATTTTTTTTTGGCTACACAGCAAGATGTAATTTACTAGGCAAACATACCATCAGGACTAAAAAAAAATGGCAAAAAAACCCAATTTACTATCTTGGTGCTGGAGTGAAGGAATATGTTTACCAGCATTTGTATTAAGTATCTAAATGACCATTTGCTGGTTGTTAAAATTAACAGCTCTACTATGATGGAGTCTTGAAAGAGCTGTCAAGATGATTACCAAGAGATTGTTAGCACGATCTCTTACAAACTGGCCAAAGATGCTTGCTGGTATGCTAGCTTATTCTGAATAGCCATTTATTCTGATTGCACTATGAATTGTGGTGGTGGTGTAGATAGCATCAATTGAAGCAGATAGAACTAAATGATACAATATTTCAGGTGTCTGTTGGGTGTTCTTGCTGAGTTTAGTGCGGCTGGACTCATCAAGTTGGGCTAAGGCTGTACCAGATTTAAGTTCCTCCAAATGAAATCATCCCAAATTAAGGATTGAATCAATTTGGGATGATTTCAGAGGGGAAAAAAGTCGCTTGTCCTATTCTACACCCTCAGTTCTCCTTGCCACAAACAGCAGGGAATAGAAGAAATAACTTTTTTACTTACCCATGGTAATTTGGAATATCCTTATACTAGATATTATTTTAAGCTTGCATCCTGATAACTTAATTCATAACTGCTAAACAGCACGTTATTTGAGTTACTTCTGTCTTGTGACTGTGTTCATCATATGATGCCTTAAATATGAATTACAACAAACTACCAAAGAGGAATGCCCTTCTAAAGAGCTAGCTTGTGGTTCGTTTTGGTGACAGAGTGAAAGCTGGAAGAGTTTTAGGCTCCTTCATAACCAAAAAAAAAAAAAAAAAGATATGTTTTTCTTTTATATTGGCCGGGAGATGAAGAAATAGGAATCTTGGGACTCTGTTCCTCCAATACTCCAAATGAAGATTCCAAAGATGTTAGACACTGAACTTGTTCTTGTCAACAGCTCTACTTTAGGAACTATTTGTTCCTTACATGAGTCACTGCTATGATGACTTTACTAGGCAGTTAACTGTTCTCCAGTTAAATAGAAAATGTCTTTCCCATATTTAAAAGCTACTAGTAAACATAAATAGTTTGGTTTTAATCTTCAAACTACTTTAACCAATTTCCCAGTCTCCATGCAGGAAAAAGTGGTATTTTCTGGAAAGTGGACTTTAGAACACTTACCGTAAGGCAGTTTTGGCCAGTAACTGGCATTCTTCAGTGAGCACTGCTTTTTGTTTGTTCTCTTGGTAATAAATAACAAAAGCAACAAATAAATGCCAAACTTAGGCATAGCAATTCTTATCTATCCAGCTACAAAATGAGAAGCATACATGTTATACTGCACCTTCTATCCGTGCTATGCAATTTGGAGGTGGCTGTCTCACTTTTGGGGGAGAGCAAAAGGTGAGTGTCCTTGTTCTTCTGCAGATGTCTATACTCTTCTGTTTCTCCAGCACAGAGCATAAACTTCCAATGTAGAGATTTCTAACGGTAGCTTGCTCTGGTATCCAATGAAAAACGAAACTCCTTCTTGCAGTATTTCAAGGAGCCAAACACAAATGGTTTATCCATTTATTTTGGATGTATGTGGCACAATAAAGGCCACTGATAGTAGTTGAAGCCATGTTCCTGCAGAAGGTGGAGCTCAGGCAGTGGTTTTCTATTGCATGCTGAGTGTGAAAATGTAATCTCAATCTGTTTCTTTCTGAAGATGCACAATTTTATGCTGGCAGTACTTCTATTCCTAGGTATAGTCTCCTATACTGCCTAAGATTTTAGAAATAGCCTTTGTATTTTCATTGTATCACTGAAAGGAGAACTAAAGGCTTAGTCAGTCTCTACAAAAATATCACGTGAAAACTGAAGAGCTATGCTAGCAGAAATAGAGATACCTAGTCTATAGGCCATTTATGAGAATGGTCAGTGTTAAGTTGTAAAAGAATGTGAGTCTCACAATGCATAACTACATAAAGAACAAATAGGGATCCATCGCATTAAGACTTATATTGCAATGTGAAGCATTTTGTGATGAGGTATTATCAACAATGAAGTATTGCCTCTTGCACATGTGTCTAAACTTGAATGGCTTCTGCTATTACTGTTTGAAACACCTGAACAGACTTTGAAGAGCACCTTTCAAAACTATAAAGATTTCCACTTTCCTCTTTCCTTGTGTTTTGATGGTTATGATTAATTTAGCATTCAGAGTCAATTAAAGCACAGGTTTGATAGAAACAAACCAGGTAGAAGGTACAGTTACTATAGAAAGTCCATAGCACACAACACGGGCCAGCAGCTTGACTTCATATGCAGCTTCATGAGGGTGTTGGCAACTGCAGTTGGTAAAATTGTGCCCTCATGTGATGTTATCATGTCTCCAAGTTCAAGAAACCATAACTTCTCTCCCAGTCAGTGTTAATTGCAAATCAAGATGTTATCTTGAGTAACCAGTTTAGTAACTGATGGACTAAACAGGTCTGTATTTTGGAGCTTGGATCAACAACATGTCACCTAAGCTGTGTGGCTTGAGGGTATACAGGATGTATTGTGCAATCCAGGACAAAGTGCAAGCAAGTTTGTGTACTGATTGTAAAGTGGCTTTTACTTTCCACAGAGTACTCTTCTGTCTCTCAGATCTCCACAATAACGGATAGCAGAGAAGTTATTTTCATTTCCACATTTCTTTCTGAATTTCCTGCTCCTAACAGACACCTTCAGTGACATTCTTCAGTAGGTGAACTGCTTTTACCACCTCTCCTATTTAAAATAGAGGACCTTAATGTCTCCTGGTTCAGCATGGTTTTTCAGTAACCCTTTGTGGTGGGTTGACCTTGGCTGAGCGCCAGGTACCCACCAAATCACTCTATCGCTCCCCCGCTACTTCCCTAAGCATGACAAGGGGGGAGAGAATAAGATGGGAAGAGCCCGTGGTGGAGTACAATAAAGGCAGTTTAATAGGGGAAAAAAAGGAAAAAGCAAGCCAGGTGTGCACAAAGCGAAGCAAAACAAGGTCTTATTCTCTATTTCCCATCAGCAGGTGATGTCTGGCTCTGGTACTCTAGGAAGCAGGGCTCTGGTACACATAGCGGTTGCTCAGAGGACAAACATCTTCACAAGTGGATGACCCCTACCCCCTCCTCCTTTCCCTCCCTTTTATACTTGACCTGACATCACAGTGTGGAATATCTCTTTGGTCAGTTTGGGTCAGCTGTCCTGACTGTGTCCCCTCCCAAGATCTTGGCCACTCCATCTCACTGGGCAAATGGAAGAAGATGTTGGAAAGACAGCCTTGGTGCTGTGCGAGCGCTGCTCGGCTGCAGCCACAACACCAGCATCTTATCTGCCTCCCAATACAAAGCCCAGCACCGTAACATCTGCTCTGGGGAACATTAAATCCATCTTACCCAAACCCAATACACCCTTTCTTCCTGGGTTTGATGTGATGAGCTTGACAATCTTTCTAGTATCTTTGGCTTTTTTTCTAGACAATTATGCTGAATAAAATGTTCTTTCCATATGTGTCCCTTTTGAATTTCCAGATCAATCTGGATAGTGGATGGATTGTTGCTGTTTCAGAGCTAATAAGACTCATTTACAGTGATCTTTTTTTCTTTCTCAAAGCTCAAGTAAATCCAAAACCCCAAACCCAGATCTATAGCAAATCTTGTGAACCTTGTACACTGATCTGGAGAGGGCCCAAGGGTGTGTGCATATCATTTGATGAATATTCTTGCAGAAGTTATAAGGGATGTGAAAACCTGCGCAGACTAAAAGTCAGCTCAAAGACTACCATCACCTCTGGTTTGCAGACAATTGATGACAAGACCTCCATTTGCACTGAAAAGTTCACCTCAGCCATTTGCTAGACTAATAGATTTTTATTTCTTCTTCTGTTCCTATTAGTGTCATGCTGAGTAGTGGAAAAATATTTCATAGAATCACAGAATGTTTTGAGTTAGAAGGCATTGTTAAAGGTAGTTTAGTTCAGCCACCCTGCAATCACCAGGGACCTCTTTTAACTAGATCAGGTTGCTTAAAGCTCTGTTCAACTTGACTTTGTTTCCAGGGATGGGACATCTACCACCTCTCCAGGCAACCTGTTCCAGATTTCACCACTCTTACTGTAAAAAAACTTCTTCCTTTTATCTAGTCCAAATTTCCCCTGTTTTAATTTAAAACTGTTAACCCTTGTCCTGTTGCAACAGTCCCTGCTGGTCACACTCTTCTTGATACACCCCAGGATACCATTGGCCTTCTTGGGCACAAGGGCACACTGCTGGCTCACAGCCATCCTGTTGTACACCAGTACTCCCAGGTCTTTTTCCACAAAGCTGCTTTTCAGCAGGTTAGCCAGTGGCACGTACTGATATATGGGGTTATTCCTCCCCCAGTGTAGAACCCTACACTTGCCCTTGTTGAATTTCATAAACTTTCTCTCAGCCCAGCTCTCTAGCCTGTCTAGGTCACGCTGGATGGCAGCAGAGATTTCTGATGTGTCAGCCACCCTTCTGAGTTTTATGTCCTCAGCAAACTTGCTGAGGGTACATTCTATCCCTTCGTCCAAGTCATTGATGAATATATTGAACAGGATTAGACACAGTATTGAATCCTGGGGAACACTATTTGTTACAGGCTTCCAACTAGATTGTGTCCCCTATCACAACCCTCTGAGCTCTATCTTCCAGCCAGTTTTCAACCCACCCCACTGGCCACTCATCTAACCCACACTTCCTAAGCTCACCTATGAGGATGCTGTGGGAGACAGTATCAAATGCCTTGCTGAAGGTAAAGCAGATGCCATCCACTGCTCTCCTCTCATCTATCCATCCAATCAATCCCTCATAGAAAGCTATCAGATTAGTTAGACATGACTTCCTTGTCATGAATCCATATTGACTACTTCCGATAAGCCTCTTTTCCTCCACGTGCTTTGAGATGGCCTCCAGAATGAGCTGTTCCACCACCTTTCCAGGGATGGAGGTGAAATCAACTGGTCTGTAATTTCCTGGGTGTTCCTTCTTGCGTTTTTTGGAGATTGGAGTAATATTTGCTTTCCTCCAGTCCTCTGCACCTCACCTGTTCTTCATGATCTCTCAAAGATGATGGAGAGTGGCCCAGCAACGACTTCTGCCAGCTCCCTCCGCACTTGTGTGTGCATCCCATCAGGACCCACAGACTTGTGGATGTCCAGTTTACTTAACTGATCTCTAACTTGATTCTCCTCAACCAAGGGAAGGTCTTCTTTCCTCCAGATTTTCTCTGTCTCCAAAGTCTGAGACTCTTGAGGGCTGGCCTGAACAGTAAAGACTGAAACAAAGGTGACATTTAGTAATTCTGCCTTCTGTGCACCCTCTGTCACTGGGGCATCTCTCATTCAACAGTGAGCCTATGTTTTTTCTAGTTTTCCTTTTACTTCTGATGTATTTGATAAAAACCTTCCTGTTGACCTTGACATCACTTGCTAGGAGGCCTTGGCTTTCCTCATTTAATTCCTGCATATCCTCACAGTATTCTTGTAAACTCTTGAGGTAGCACAGGACACAGTTGGCCTTCTGGGCTGTGAGCCCACATTGCCTGCTCACATCCAGCTTTTTAACCACCATTTCCCCCAAGTCTTTCTATACATGGCTGCTCTCTCAGTTCCTTCATCCTGCAGCTTGCATCAATACCGAGGACTGCCATTTAGTAAACTACTGTGCAGCAACTTTTCAAAGCATTGCCTGCTTATCACGAAGTTACAATAAATTGTAGTATTGCTGAAGTAGTTGCAAGATGAGCTCATTACAGGTGAAGGAATTGCTTTTAAAGAGGCGGGAGGGTTACGTCAAACTTCAGATACATAACAACTTCCCAGAATTTAAAAAAAAAATAGAATACATTGAAAAGTCCAGGCTAGAAGAGACCTCTGGCGATCTTGTACCATGTTCTGCTCAAAGTAAGGCCTTAGATAAGGTTACCTAGAGGTCCTGTCAAATAGCCTTAAATATTTCCAGTGAGCGACATTCTACCTTGGTAATCTATTCCAATGTTTAGTTGTTCTCACAGTAAAGTTCTTTTTTTGAAGAATATTCATATGGCATTGCCCCTGAAGCAACTTCAGCATGGTGCCTCCATTTTTTTATAACTACCTTCTAGTACCTAAGTGGCATATGATAGTAGAAGCAAAGGCTCAGATTAAAAGTACTGTGATGAATCTAATCACAGTCTTTCTGGGTAAGAGCAAAGAGATAGCTAATCCATTACCTTCTTCTTGGTAGTGATCATTAAAGGATGCTCAGAGAGAAGTGTAAGAACAAGGCAAGTATTAAACATCATCTCTCAATTTCCCAGCGTTTTCAGCTGCCAACCAATGGATTATTGATTTAGCTGCCCACAGTCCACTAGAAAGCTAGTGAGAAATGTGTAAAATCGACTTTTCACAAATTTAGATCTGCATCCTCTACCAGGTATCCCAATTCCTAGTGCCAAGCACACAGCAAAGTTTCACATTTCCCTACCAGCTAAGAATATGGGAGGTTCCTATTGTATGGAAAGAATTCTTATTTATCTCATTTCTGTTGTCCACAGATATTTGACATATTTGTACTTTTTGTTGTTTCTTGTGGATTTTTTTCAGAGTTACACCTGTCAAAAGCAGCATCCTCAGCCAAGGATGTATTGACTGCAGGCCCTAGCTTGAGGTCAGGAGACTTCTGGGAAGACAGTTGTTCAGGAACAGCAGGCAAACAGTCGCAGTGTATGACACAGATACTTCCAACAGCAGCTATGATGCGTGTTTACTGCTAATGTGTGTGACAGCAGAAAGCCTGAGGCACCAGAGCCAGTAAGAGGCAGCTCAGTGTGTAAAAGGTTACACAACAATCCTGTGATCCCTGAACTGTTTAAGATTCAACAGCTGGAAAGAGACATAGGTCAATTTAGTGTCTCAATAGCAATTTACCACATATGTAACCTGAACATACAATAAATGGCACCAGAAAGCTTAACCAACTGGTGTGTCTCACTTGACCAAACCTCAGATTTCTCAATCTTGTGGAATCAGGTTACATTTGTTTGGACTTCTGGCATATTTGTATGAGGGAAGGGGGTCAAAGATTGGAGGGCAAGTACCCGCTTGCAACAAAAGCCTACACTTCACACTGCAGGACCTGCAGATCTGCCAGCCGATCTAGGGTCAGCAAAGAAGGTCCTGTGGTAAATCAGAGGCAATAGAACTAATCTAGAAAGATGCAGAGAGATAATTGCCTCACAGTGGAGGAATACTCAGCTTGTAAGGCCGATTTAGAATAAATTGCAGAGAGCAAACTTCAGTGCTCCTCTATTCCTCCGATTTCCAGCTTTGTTTCTTGCAAAAATAAGGCCACCAGTAAATGGCTGTCTTGGTTCTTAAAATTTACAAATCATCCTACAGTGCATCAGTTTTTAATGTCTAACTACGAATGTTTTAAAGAAACTGAATTTCTATAAAATGATGGCCTTTCACTTACTGAGAGCCAGGCGTTTTTAAAACTGCACCAAAATGAAGAGTCACTCTAGAAAATGTAGATCTAACTGGCACAGTCTTCAACTTGGCAAGCTGAAGAACACTTAGATAGCTAAATATCTATCTGTTTTCTTCCAACTATATAAATAAGCCTATTATCAAATAATACCGTTATTATTGCACTTCCTTTCAATACAGGACAGCGTTTAAACTTTTGTTTAGGCTTAAGGGCAACCCCGTTAAAGTTAATGACCTAAAAAAATCAAAAAGGCGTGCTGAAGTGTTACGTCTATTTGAGAAGTGCTGTTGTGCCTTTGTATTCAGCTTCAAGTATGGGAAACAAAGCCACTGCCTAAATGAGAGGACTGCAGATGTTCTCCGTGTATTATTGTTTTGATTCTCTTCAAGAACATGACCCACCAGAAAAACATGAGTATACACAATGATCTAAAAAAAAAAGGGGGAAAAAAGCTGACATTAAATCTTGAATGTTTTTTTTAATGTAATTTTAAACCATCAAAGAATTTCAGATTAAGTAGTTCTTTATACATCGAAATACCAAGTACCGCTGTGAAAGTGAAGCAGAAAACAGATTGAAGATGCTTACAAAATATTTGCCTATGGGTTAAATACAAACTCACATGCAATTTTAGTGTATTGCCCAGGAGTGTACTGGAATGTTTTGTTTGACAGCTCTTCAGAAAAAGGTTTCCACAGGGGAACAAGAGAACTGAATGCTCCATCTCCGATAGATTGTAAGCTGAGCAGCTGGAGCTTGTGGGGGCCCTGCGATCCATGCACCCATCAAAGGGTAAGCTGTAGTTGGAAATCTTTGTTTCAAAGCCACAACCAAAGGGAAGTTATCTGTCTGCGTTTTGGTTATGGGGAAATATTATATAGCAACTCTTAATAGAGTGTGTTCATGATTTGCTGAAAATCACAATCATTACAAATCTGAAGTAATAAGAATAAGAAAAGACTACACCCAGATGTGCAAAACTGGTCAAGCATTCCCATTCAAAATGTTCTGTTGATTAAAATTGTCTATTTTTGCCATGTGGATATTTCTATTAAGAACATTACTTTTCTGTACATTTTCCCTTTTGAAATAAAAAGCAACATTTTTTCCAAAGCACAGTTTTATTTTCTTAGAGGAGTTTTTCTTATGAGACTTAAAAATCTGAAAGAGTAGACAGCATACAAAATACGCATGATGCATTTCCTCCCTGGATTGAAAATAATGAAAAATCTGAAATAAACTAAAGAGTGAAAAACCATAGAATCATACAATGATTTGGGTTGGAAGGGGCCATAAAGACCACTGAATTCCAATGATCTTCCATCAGCCACCTTCCACTAGACCAGGTTGCTCAAAGCCTCATCCAACCTGGCCTTGAATGCTTCTAGGAATGGAGCATCCACAGTTTCCCTGGGCAATCTGTTCCAGTGTCTCACCAGCCTCATAGTGAAGAACTTCTTCCTTGCATGTAAAAGAAATCTACGTTCTTTCAGTTTAAAGTGATGCTGTTCTGTGAAGTCCCTCTCTGTCTTGTAGGTCCTATTTAGGTACCGGAAGGCTTCTATAACGTCTCCCCAGAGCCTTCTCTACATACTTCCATCTCTATATACTTGCTGAGACATTAATATCAATTCAGTGTTCCTCTACAATTTTTTTTACACCAAGAGCTGTATCTATGGATTTTCAACCGAAAATTTCAGCAAAGATGCTTGATTTTGGAAAGTTCTAAGTTTAGCTGTTCAGTCCCTCAGTTCTAGGAGTCATTTTTTTCTCTTTAAGCAGTATTAATAATGTTATTTATCCTTCAAGTTTCGCTCTAGAAGTATTGAAAGGTTCGGACAGTTCGGTGGAAGACCATGCCTGGAGACCTTAGGAGATACACAAAGCTGTAAAACCAGCCAAGTCTGTCCTGAGGCACCAGAACCAAACTGTGGTACTGACTTTCAATGTGATTCTGGTAGGTTTTGTTTTCTTGCCATAGAGAGTTATGCAATAACACAGGAAATCACGCTTACTTAATTTGATAAAGAAGTTAAATCAGTTTCCATTGAAGACAAAATACACAGACAGAGATGCTTCAGTGCTTTTCTAGTTGACGGTGATTTCCTGAAGCAGTTCCTTATTGATGGAGTTTAAAAGAGAGTCCCCAGGGTGTAGACAGGTAGGTTGCAAAGCCACAATGTCAAAACCATAGCAGGAACAATGCTTGAGAAGGGGTACGTTTCTCTTATGTCCTACTATAATCTGTGTCTAGTTTAAGTTCTTCTCCTGTGATTTCTACTCCATTGTCGAAAGCTGACCATACCATGAGTGTGCTTTCTTCTTGCATAACTGCTCCACTTGCTACAGCATTACTATGTTTTATGAAAAATCACTGGGGAAAACTAGGACTGAAGAAATTTTAACAGAATGAACAGGGAGGTTTCTTGACCAAACTGGTATAATAGATGCCACCTGGAGACCAGAATTCCTTTATATCCAAAGTGTAAATTTGGAAAGTGATACATGCATAGCATAGGAATGACTGTGATGTACAAGATTCATCATAAACTAAAATAAAATGGTAAAATGTTAATGAAACAAGTCAGAAGACAAAAGGAAATATGGTAAGTGAATTTTGAGTCCCAAGTCATTGTCAACATTGTCTTTATTGCAAATATTGTAAAGTGCATGTAGAGGAAGAAAAATCAGAAAGCATGCGTTTAACTACTAGTTCACAGACATTGTGTGGTATTTACAGGCGAGGAAGTTGATATTAACAAGTGTTGCTTTATTACGCTAGGGCTAAATTTACCCCAAATATTTAAATAGTGTAGAAAAAAAAAAAAAAAAGAAAAAACCANAAAAAAAAAAAAAAAAAAAAAAAAAAAAAAAAAAAAAAAAAAAAAAAAAAAAAAAAAAAAAAAAAGCCAAAACGATAGTCTTTGTAGGGCTGGCCATATACAAGCTCAGAAGAATTACTACTTCAACTGTTGCCTTTGAACACAAATCACTATACTTTTGGACACTCCAGTGTTCAAGTAATATAATCCAAATAGCAGTAATTTAAACAATTTAAAAGTATTTATTTGCTCATACTGAATGAACATCTCTCTTCCTGTATTTTCTTCATACAGATTTTTTAAAAGATTAATATAGAAAGAAATCACAAGAAGTAAAGGTTTTCTTCAGATGACAGAAGTTATCCTGTCACTTTCTTTTCTTAGCTATACTAGTGAACTCGTAAGTAAATATGAGGCATTTTTCGTTTGAAGGAGGCAGGGTGTAGAATTTGAATTTCTCATGACAATAGCAGAAATATATGAGGAGGAAGATC
>VWZK01011947.1:0-45706 GCA_013396935.1 Baryphthengus martii | reverse complement strand
ATATTTATTTAAAATATATATATAAAATGCCCACAAAAAAAGAAGAAAAGCAATTTGAGGAAAATAACTGTGGAATATCTTTTTCTACAAAATATTTCAGCCAGTTCTAATGGCAATATTTGTATCTTTGCTTTTCCAGCAAAGTCTTGGAATGTCCTGGAGTTAATATGTAGACAAAGCATCCCGTTAAAGGAATATATAAAATATATATTCTGTATATGCATACGAACATATACAGAAATATATATACTAAGGGCCTTATTTACCTTCCTTTCCGATGATAGGTTGGACGTTGCTTTCAATTATGTTAATTTCTGAAAGTATAGAAAATGGAATATAAAGCACATTCCATTCTTAGAGTTTCTTTATGGTAATAGTCAGTTAGACTTGGTCTGATCATAAAGATGTGGATAAAATCACAGATATTAATGGATGCAAAAGTAACTCAAAAGGATCTAGAGTATGGATCTCATTTTGAGTTACTAAATTGCAATGTGTACAAGCCACCTCCAGACAGAGTCTTCAGATATGGTATTTGCCTTTATTTGTGCCTCATGGAACTCACTGGTCAAGAAAACCATATTAGTGTAAGGTACATAATAATGACTCATATAATTCTCTGCATAAAGAATTGCACAATTCTGTGACATATCTTAAATTCAAACCCTGTCCTTTCCTTTTCTTTAGTTAATTGACCTGATAAAAGGAGGAATGCTACTCTCACTGGCCATGCGAGATAGAATCATAGAATATCTCAAGTTGGAAAGGACCCATAAGGATCATTGAGTACAAATTGCTACTCCTCACAGGACTACCTAAATCTAAACTGTGTATCGAAGAGTTTCATCCAGACGGTCCTTGAACTCTGATAGGTTTGGTGACATTACCACTTCCCTGAGGGGCCTGTTCCAGTATCCAACTACTCTTTCAGTGAAGAATCTTTTCCTAGTGTCCAGTCTGAACTTCCCCTGAAGCAGCTTCATTCCATTTCCTTGTGTCCTATCACTGGTCATGAGAGATGATCAGCATCTCCAAAGATTCATCAGGATCTTTGTCTTCTAACAGTGTACTTCAAGAGTTTCTCCTTTACATGCAGAAGCTAAATGTGAGCCCTAAAACCAGCTACAAGAGAGCAAAAAAGATTCTTTTTTTACATTTACTCCCTAAAGAGAACATAGTCAGAACAACTGCCAGGGAAACAAGTGGAACAGGTACACTGTTTCCCTCTAGAAGCATTTATGGAAAAGAAAACACTTCAGTGCAGAGTCCGGTCAATGCTACATTCTGGAGAGTGAATACAGCACAATGCTATGTCCTGGGGAGAGAGGCAGTACAATTCTGCTATGCACAGGGCACTGAACCTTGGCTAATAACTGAAAAACAAACTTTTCCACATGTATCTTGCCTATAACTTCCCCTGAAGCAGCTTCATTTCAGGTTTACTTTCCTGTTACACATCTGGAAAGTGAAAAAATTACATAGAGTAGCACAACAGCCAGAAACATTCTACTTTGAGCCTTTCTCTTCCTGCACTTCATTGGCACATCTTATTTTCCCAGAAATTCCTCTCTTTTTGATTGGAAAAAAAAAAATAAAAAAAATCTTCAATTCAAGATTGGAATTGGCAACCTTTTAAAAGCAATCTCAAATCCATCTGGAAGTATTTAAAATGAACTTACTGTAAAACGTCAGTGGAATCTCTTTGAAGGTACTGTCACGAATGAACTGTAAACAGAGAAAAGTAATTTTAATTTTTTTTTAAAAAGAGAACTTGCCTTCTAGTTCCCTAACAAGTATGGGTAGGATTCACTACTCCATTCATCTAAAATTAGGCTATGCTATTTGCTTGGGTCCTCTCATTGATTTTTTAGGGAGAATGTAATCTTGAGAGGATAGTTGAAATAGATAAGGATGTCTATTTTACTTCACAGATGGTTGAGGCTGGTGAGTTTAATGACAGCAACTTTGCCACTCAATATTTCTTTCAAAGAGGGATTGCCTCAAGGATTTAGAAGTGATTTATTTTGCTGGAGTGATAAAGCATACCCGAACCAAAGATCAGATTTGGGTCATTTCACGTTGGAGTAATTCAAATACATCTATTCTACAATCCTTTGGTGTTAAAAAATATAAATGCTAACTATTGAGTGCGGTGTATCATTCTTTATTATAACTGGGTAACTGGGAGCTGTTAAATATGTTGTCTGATGAAGAAATAGAGGGCGCAGGGAATTATTTATGAAATACAACATACACAGTTTCATATATCCTACCAAAAAGAAGGGATCATTATTTAAAGAATACCTTAATTTGAATGTATTTAATCAACTTCTTCAGGATTGTGAGCAACTGATCATTTCCAACAGGCAGATCTGAAGAAAGAAATAGGCATATAAGAGGAAACATGCATCTGTGTTCATTTTCCTTTCATTCACAGTGCTCAGGAGATGTAATCACTCTCACTCACACAAGTATATACTCGTACATATGCATTCTTCCATATTAGTGGTAAAATGCCTATGGCATGTTGTCTTCCATATACTTGACTTTCACAGAATTTCAGAGTTGCCATGGTTTCAAGCAAGGTTCTTCCACAAAATGAGTAGTCAGGTAAATTCTCTGTTTCTTATTCTAATCGGAATTGTCTCTTCAAAGGAATTAACTTTTTTAAGTTATTGCACCTATATAACATTTAAACAGACTGAGAAGAGCATATATAAATTCCATGAACTAATACTCACCTGCTGGATATAGGAGTTTATCAATAACGTGAATGACACCATTGGTTGCCATGAGATCGGATTCTCTTGATTTCAGTTCATTAACCAGAAGAGTATCATTCACCTGGTAAAGGATGAAAAGAGAATGCAAGTTATTAGGGACATCAAAAAACAACCTCAGACTCTAATATAACATTCAGAGAAATGCATCCCATTCTGTAATGCCAAATTCAAATCTGTAGTGCCAAATCCCCATTACAAGGCTGTATCAGGGAGACTTCTCTTTCGTCACTTAACTATTTTCAAGTAGAGTTTCCCTCCTTGGATGGTTTTAAGAATGTTTGTAACACCAGGCTCAAAGCCACTTCCAACGGAAACTCCTTGTATCAAGTGGTAAAGAAGAATATTCCTGAGAGCATTTTTGTCTCCTATTTAAAAAGAAAAGAAAAGTAGGAGTAAAAATTAAATGGTAATGAATAGTTAATTCTGGAAATTCTGAGAATTCACACAGACTTGAGACAGGGTTAAGCAGAGCATGAATTAAACTACCAAGAATACACGCAATTTGAATCGGTTAAAATGATAAGAGAAAAACTCAATCATACAGAAAAGGGTACTCAGAACATAATCATAAATATGCTATGAGAACTCCTATACAAAAGAACAGAAAAACAGCCAGCATTTTCCTGTTTTGTATTATTTCCTCTTATTTTCTTGGACTGCTAGTGAGAATTTTTTTCCCTTTTCTTAAATATGCTCCACAAATCACAGTAATTTCAGGACCACTAAGCAGTTGGCAATATCAAATTTCACCAAGCCTTAACACTGTTGCAATTAAAGGGAACTATAGCTAACAGTTAATGTAATTATTCTCTTGTGGCAGCATGCTTCTGAGATGACTGGCCATAACTCACAACTCTTTGTGTACACACATCTTGTCCCATCTGGGGCTGGAGAAATTTGCTATTTACTTCAGGCAGAAAAAGAGTGATTTGCAATTCTGGTTTTGTCTGTTCTTACAGAGAACAGACGCAGCTTCGAAGTTGGGAAAGGGGAAATATCTCTTATTCTAGAGCTAATTCCATGTTTCAAAGTTCGACACCCTTATTCGGGAAGAAAAGCAAAAAGTCATAATTTTCAAGACTATCTAAAAAAGAAGTGGGTTCTGGAGCCCACCCTAATATCCTGACAGGGCTCTCTGGTGCTCTGAGTCCATGGAGATTCAGAGTAACAGGATAGGCTGTAGGAATACCTACAGCCTCCCCAGGAGGCAGGGTACCAAGCAAAGCAATTTTAAAACACATCTGCTTGCCATTGCATGGATTATTTATCACCCTATTACAAGTTTCTTTTTAGCATTACATGATGATATTGGTTGTTATTAGGAGTTTCAACCTTGATGAAAATGCAATGAAAATACTGTCTGGTTGTATTTTTAATTGGTGTCTCTTTTAGTGAACATTTTTCTTTTTTCTGCTTTGTTTCTTTGATCACTGATATTATCACAATTCACTTTACTACTGAAATGCAATTAAATATTTTTTTTTCTCTGTTAAAATTAGCATTGAGATTTTGTGACTAGACCATTCATAGATTGTGTCAAGTTACATTCAAAGCCTAAACATGGCCATTTAAAAGCTGTTTTCACAAACTATTTGATTACCTTTGTTCTGTGTCCCAATGGTTACTGGTTAGAATAAGCTTTGTTTTGTGTCTCTTGTAGATAAACAAGGTATTTCTTTATATTCCTTAAAAATGTACATATTTTAAGGTTTAATTTTTATAGAGAAAACAACATAATATCTTTAACGAAAGCCAAGACAGAATTTCAGAAAGTAATCTGACACACAGACATGGACATTATGCTGAAAAAAACCAAACCAAACCAAAACAAAACAGGGTAAAATCTCACCTGACAAGGAATATTAAGTAGAAAATGAATCACAATGATAGGAAAAGATAGCATACAAAACTCCTTGGAAAGCAGAATGTCAAATATAATCATATTCTTATTTATAGAAATAAAACAAAATGACATGGACCTTGGGTACAACATCAAGTGGTGAACTGAAGACAAAAATATAATAGAAATGTGGTAGAAGAGACGTTTCAGTTTAAAAAAATTTACACCAGGTTTGAACGACGAAAAGTTGAAACTAATTAAACGAATGCTGATTTACACTTGGAAGGTAATTATACCTTGGAATAATATATCAAGAATTGAAACTCAAATTTAAATTCTGGTTGAATGCTTTTTTCCAAAAAGATATTTACTATATCCTGGAAGAAGGAATTAATTTAGGGAAGTCCTGTAACTTGCTCTATGCAAAAGATAAACAGTTTTATCAGACTCGTTTTGTGTAAGAAATCCATTAGCTACCTTTCCCATTGGTTTTACATTTGCTTATATTTTTAGTTTTTTTATGTTACTTACTTATAAGTATATCCTTATCATCATCAGTTAAACCTTTAAATGCATCATTAGTTGGAACAAACAGAGTCCATTCTCCAGGGCTTGACAAAACATCCTCTAAATCTGCAGCTTTCAGAAGACTGAGGAAAACACTGTTTACAATGAACAGATAAAACACAAACACATCTTGTTAAAGTTCAGTAACTATGCCTGGATCCAGGCACTTTAAAAAAAAAAAAAAAAAAAAAGACAAAAAAAAGGAAGACAGTCTTAATAATAGCATACTGAGAAAAAAAGGATTTGAGAAAAATAAATAAATATCTTGGCAGCTTGGATCGGAACAGAATTCATCAAATAAAAACCCTACGGATCAAATAGATGAAGGGAGGATGCCAACGGTAATTGCTCTCTCTAGAAGTATTGAGATCCTTGCAGGAAGTAGACAGAAATATCAGAAATATGTATTAGAAGGGTACGCAATCACGCTGCACACATATGGAATTGTACTACTTGCTAATGAAACGTCCAGACTCCACAGCATTTATAGCTCTGGATGTACCACCCAACCCCTTTTGTCCTCTTACACCTCTCATTCTGTTGTCTTACTGCTGTAAAGCTGTAAACATCCATTCTAGTACAAAGTCTTGGAGCCCTTTCAGAATACATCTGAAGAACATTTTTTAGTTTTTCTTACACTCCTCTTTTTTTTCGCATTTTCTGGGGCGGTAATAACCTCTTCTATGCCCTTCCTGCTCCGCAAAATCCCGCAACCTACAGTCCACAACCGTTTCTCAGACCAGCTGTGCTGTATATACAGTTACTCTCTGTAGGAAATCCTCAGTGCTGTCGAAATGGCTGCTCACCTAAAACGCTTATCACTTCTCAGCATTTCATGCACTGTCTTTTCTGCTGGATTGATGATCTGTCTGAAGATGTGAATAAAACCATTCCTTCCTTCTTTACTTCCTCTGACCATGCATGAATTTTCAATACATACAGCCTGATTAAAAGAGAAACAAGTGTAGCTATTCACACAACACACGTTTAAACACATCTTTGAAAAATGAGATAGGTACATACTTCCCAGCAAGCTCTTAAATTTAAAAATAATATTAATATGTATTTCATAGAATCATAGAATGCATTGGGTTGGAAGGGATATTTAGAGTTCCCCTAGTCCAACACCCCTGCAGTGAGGAGGGACATCTTCAACTAGATCAGGTTGTTCAGAGTCCAATCAAGCCTGACCTTGAATGTCTCCGGGGATGAGACCTCCACCATGTCCCTAGGCAACCTGTTCCAGTGTTTCACCATCACCATAGCAAAGAACTTCTTCCTAATGACCAATTTAAATCTATCCTTCTCTAATTTAAAACTATTACCCCTTGTCCCATTGCTACATGCCCTTGTAAACAGGCTCTCCCTTCCTACATTCAAACCGTGGTGCTGTTGCCAGGAAATCTGTGATTGCTTGAGAAAGCAAAAGTAGCAAAATCTGGAATAAATTAATATAGTGTAAATATTTCCAAACTTGATTTTTTTTGTTTCCCTTGAGAACATTCTTAATTAGTTCTAAGAACTAGATTTTAAAATTTGTAATTAAGGGACTGTCAAAGACAGAATCTTCTTTCATTTTCCCAAAGAGTCTTCCATGGAAACAAGATTTCCATTGGTAAAGATCAGACTTTCATTTTTTCCTAGCTTAAAAGCTTAAAGATTTTGCTAGCTAGTTGCAATGGTAAATGTTGGAGGTTTCATTCAGCTTTGTCTTTTATTCTGTCATGACTTGCCATTTCTGTAGCTGGGATACATATCGTTAGAAAGCCCCATTAACTCACTGTGCGATACACAAAGACTCTAAGCAGTTTTCCTCCGATTGTCTCCAGCTCTTGTCCATTGTAGAGTTCATTGAGTCCAACTTTCACATTTATAATGTGATTCTGGAGAATCATTTTAAGAAGACGTTGATCCATCCTTAAGGTGTCATCTACAAAACCATTTAGATATTAAGATATAGGGATTTAGTCCTGATCAATTACTATAAATAATATGGCAGATTATTTGTATGTGGGCCTGTTCCATCTTCTGAATTACTCCTGAAGTTCTTATTACAACTTTTCCTTTCTGCATGTGCATCTTAAAACCTTTCCAGATTTGCTTCTGTGATGGTGAGATAACATACAAATTCTTTGGGGAAGGGCAAAATGCCCACATGGTCACTACTGTGACATGCAAACACTTGTTTTATAGTATTTTTGTATCTCTGGGTTAATGTACTGGAAAATACAATATTTTTGAGAATAAATAAATTATGAATCTAATGTAAGTAATGCAAAAATTAAGGGAACTGGCAGTTCATTAATAATCTGCCTGTGTTTTAGTGGTACTATTCCCATTAACAAATGGTACCACTAAAAACAAGCTATGCAGCCTGGTGGTTAGGTTGATTTTGTCTTTCTGCAAAGTATGTAGTTTAAAAGGATGAAGTATCTCTATTTCTCTATGACTTTCTTTCTTGGGGACTTAGAACAAGTATTTGGGTTTATTTGGAACGCTGTCAAGGTAGCATATAATCTTATTGATTTTGACATTCAGAGTATAATCTTTTAAGGATACTAACCTGAGAAAGCACCATTCAGAGGTACCAGGAGAGTGTATTGGCCTTCTGGTCTTAGAGAAGATATCAGTCCTAGCTGTGCCACAAGATCTGTAAAAGTAGTCTGCTGGGCACCCCCAAGCTCAAAGACCTGCTTGGCTGCAAACAAAGAGATAACAAAAGGTGTGTTAACACACAATTTATTCCTTTTTCTGATTTGGATTTTCCATGCTTATCCATAACAATTCATCTGAGACAATCTAGACCAGATTGTAGAAAACATCTTCAGTGTAAAAAGTTTTTATACACGGCACTGACCAGAATCAGGAATTAGCACTTCATCAATAAGGTGGATAACACCATTGCTTGTTACAATATCTTTGCGTTTCACCATCTTCACTCCATTCACAGTCAGACTTTCACCATCACAACCAACTTCAACCGTGTTTCCTTCCAAAGTTTCATAGACAGCTCCACCTGTGATGGCTTCAGAGCACTGGAGAGTATTTAAAATATGGAACTTCACAAGAGCTGAGGAGAAAAGGATAGAAAGTTCATATATAGGTGTTTGGACATATATATTCATACATATGTGTTTGGACATATATATTCATACATATATGTATAAAATTCAGATATACATGTGAGATAAATTATCACATCTACACTATTTTTGATAGTTTAAAAGTTTATCTAGTGTATTTACTCAGTTTATCTAGCATATTTGCTTATTTGCACTCAGATTCCTGATTGAAAGTTGTTTATATGAGAATTGATACTATACATCTCTAAACAACGTTTAGGGTCAAAAAACATTTGCATGCCTTGTGTTATGAAAACCATACTTGTTATGCTGTGATCTGCACATAACAGAGTATATAACTCTGTGACTGCAGATTATATGCTCCAGATGGCCTTCAGAGTATAAAACCATATAGACTATACTAAGTCAACCCTAGATTTGTATTTTGTTATGCCTTATTATATAAGTGAGATTCAGTGCACTATCCTCTGTGGATACCAAAAGAATCAGCCAAAAATTCCTGAAAGCAAACTGACAAAAATAATAAGCCACAGCAGAAATGGTATATTTCAGGATTCCAATTTTAGTTATTGTCTCACATTAATATTAACCCAGATGCTTCTTTTCACCATTCTCCACTGAGATTCTGCATGGTGACTTAATCATGCTATAATGAAATGATAAAGAACTTGTCTAGTGCAGTGGAACTCATAAATGAGAATAGAAATGTAGCTCTCCACTTCTTAGTGGCCCGTTACATTGCTGTTACGTTCACACAACAGGCTGAGTCAGTTTTTATTTAGTTTTATTGCAGTTCTTGGAAGAGTAAGTGTGCTTGATGACTATTATAGTTTGTCAGAATATGTAGTATAAATTCAGCTCAACTTCCAGGGCTGAATTTGCCTTTAACAAGAATATGTCCTTTTTGTATGGAAAAAAGTGTTCTTAAGAAAGCTATAGAGAGAATCCCACATTCAAATAGCCCTGAATTTCTAGAGGCAAGAATCTATATTAGAATTATGTAGCTGAACTATTAGAAACCTCAACATGCCTATATTTTCAATTTCTTTTAACTTCTTTTAAACTTTTAAAATATTCATTGACTTTCAATCCTTAGGCAACCAGAAAAATCAGAGATAGAAGAAAGGACTCCTATATGTATGAAAGTACAGGAGCTTAAATTCAGAGCTACAACAATAATGTACCTTTGACCTCCTGATCTACTCACCTGTATTTCTCATTCACATAGAAAGGTTACATACCTTCAGAAGCCACCTTGTCACCCATGATCCTTTCTAAGGTTCCCCTTGGAAGCCTCTCAAAAGCTTCATTAGTAGGAGCAAAGAGTGTGTAATGACCAGGCCTTCCAAGAATATCCAAGACATCTGATGTAATGGCAGCAGCCTAGAAAATGAATTTGGTTTTTAATGATGGTTATTTAAGGCATCATCAAAATATAATATCTGTTTAGTTTTACCAGTATCCACAGGTACTTTAATGTTAGACTGAGATGAGTATTACAGAAAGATGAAAAAATGAATTGACAAAAAGGAACAGGAAAATAATTTTGTGGGAATAAAAGGAGTTACCTCCTTAGTTTAGCACAGACTAATCAATAAATTCTGATAGAGGTAACGAAAGGGGAAAAATTTTTATTATTATGGCCAGAATTTCTAAATGAAAAATGTGAACAAAGAGATTTTTACAAAATGGATCAAAGGAATAGTCTATCAAAGCTAATAATTTGCCCCTGAAATTATAAAAATGTGTTACGAGTGTGTGAGTAATTTAATTAAATACAAGAAGGAGGTCTGGAATCACAACAGGACACTGAGGAGTAACCTTATTGCTCTCCATAGCTTCCTAAGGAAGAAAACATCTAGAAGAAAAAGAAATTAGAAAATTGGACAGGAAAAACCCTGCTTCCTCTCTGCAGAAAAAGTCCTTTCTACATGTATCTAGTGGTGTTCTGAAACNTGCAGAAAAAGTCCTTTCTACATGTATCTAGTGGTGTTCTGAAACTTGCTATGAGTTCTATTCTGGAATTTCTTTAGGTTTTTACCATTTTCTATCATCAATTTTTAAATTATTTTTATTTCTATCTCCAGACACTGAAACTTATGCTCACACAGTTCATTACCTCAGTGTTTGAAAAGAAGACATATTGTTTTATGCACAGGGACACATTCAGCCCTACTGATGAGGTCTTATTTGATCCACAAAAGAGCAGAAGCAGACTCCTCATGTAAAATATACTTTGCCCTTTTATATAGCCAGATTTGCAATATTAGTTGGAGTTCTTAATTTAATTTCTTTCTGTCTCTTACTGAACTAGTCTTTCTTATTTCCAGTTATCACACACAAATAGAAAAGAAAGAAGAAAAAGCTAAAAAACAGAAGCATTTTATCATTTTCTCTACTTACTCTAAAAGATGAAAGATCATCCTCTACTTCAATGAAATCTTGAATGGTATTTCCAACAGCAGTCAGGACACGATCAATGACATGAACAACACCATTGGTAGCGATCTGGTTGCCATGGATGACCCTAGCACAGTTGACAGTAACAACCTATATTTGAAGAACAAGAAGTAGAATATTAAGCATTAATTTGGTGATATAATTGGAATCTGATTCTTACAGGCTGGAAATGTATGTATGGTGCATTATGCATTCACTGTTGTTCTTCCAGTTCTTACTTCAAATTTTAAGTAAAACAAAAAGATTTGAAAGGTTGATTAAGCTTCTGGAAAGTTAGCACCAGGTTTATTCTCACTGCATTGATTTCATATTTCTGTTTTATTTTGTATTGCAATTATTTAGATTTGTTTTCCATATCTTGTTAATATGGTGATTGTATTGGCTTTTTGCTGGTGTAAATGGTAGCCAAACAAACATTTTGATGTATTTAAGGGTGCAGAGATAGTCACTCAAGTGGGAGATTTTTAACATTTATAAAAATGATTTATTTTTTACAGCCAAATAATTGACGTGTCCCCTACAATTTTAAATGTTTCTACCATGAATTCTAACTCAAAATATTTAATACCAATTTGAAAACACATGAAGATTAACAGTAGTTTTTGCTCTCAGATTCATTATGATCATATATTTTGGCTACAAAAGGCTTCGTCTTTTAGGAAGAAAGCTCATTCTTGTTTGAACTTTGATTTCTAAACAGCAAACAGAGTTTGCTAATTCTTTCTTAGTGATTAGTCTACACAGTAGATAAAATTTTTTCAGCAGACAAAATTTCTTCAAGAGAAAATTTATTTGTTTTTATCAGTGGCAATGACTTGCTAGACGTTAAACTTTCTGCAACCTATTTTCTTAGCTATTGAAGGCAATAAAGGACAGAGTAATGGCTATAACTGAATAATTATATTAGGAAAAATAAATGAGATAATACACTTACCCCATTAGGATAATGGTTAATAAGCAATTTCTGGCCATTATACATAGACACCAGAGTCATGCCATTCTTAAGATCTTTTGTCAACATGCGCTTGTTTACCATGTGGTGGTGAAGAGCGTTATACAGTTCAATATTTACATTGTAAATCAAATTCCTGTGAATTTCCTGAAGAAAAAAAAATAATTTAATTAATTGGAAGCTTCAAAACATTCTTCCAGTTGGAAAGATGTACATATTGTTTTACCTTAACATATACTTTCAATATATTCAAGAATTAATATTTTCTGCTAGGAAAGATGACTTTGATATCTATCAATCTGGCTCTACTTGAATGACCCTTCAGTTTGATTTGCTCAAAAATAGAAGACAAGAGGTCTCGTCACAAACGGAGGGCAAGAGATCTCATTACTGACAAGTCCTTGGAGAAGCTTTGATTCAACATTTACTTAAAAAATATCAGTAGAAGAAGGACATCTGAATCAGTGTCAAATTACAGTTATACTTCCTCATGCGATTATAGAATTCCTGACAGTTTTCCTAAAAATATGCTAGTAGCAATAACAATATTAATATTTTTCATCGAAGTGCTTACGATGAGAAACGCATTTGATTAGTACTCCTGAAAATAAGTTCAGACTACCTTCAACAATGTCAAAATGCACATTATTTTATTATAATTTGTGTAATGCCATTTTATATCCAAAATATCAATATTGTTCCTAGACCACCTTATCATAGACTAGCTGCTGCAGCTAAAACAGTATTAGCTGAAAGAGAAATGCACTTGAACATATGCACATGCATAAATTCATACTTACTGAATTTAATTGTTCCCAGGCTTCATTGCTTGGTGCAAAGAAAGTGAATGATCCTCGTCCCTCAATCTCTTCTCTTAGTTTTGATATGTCAGAATACCGCTGCGTGGAGGTAGCTCCCACAATACCAAGTGTGCCATATACATGATCAATAGGAGCAACTAAAATAAACGTGAGACAAAAATACTGTAAACTCTTCTGTCACTCAGTTTGTCACCATCAAACTTATTTGTTTCTTTTGGTGGGACAACAGTGTTGCCTTTTTTGAAATTATTTAAATCAGTATTAAAACAATACGATTGCATTAAAATTCCATTGTCAAGATACTCAAAAGTCATCCAAACATATCTGCTCATTTTGGGGATTATTTTTTGTTTGTTTGTTTGTTTTGTTTGCTTAATGAAAAATTAAATCAATCAAAACCAAATATTGTAATGTTTTATTCTGAAGAGGTTTCTTGATTTGTGCCAACCCAACCTGAAATGGAAGGCTGTTCATTAAGGACAGGAGTAAATTCTATCTATAATAAGAAAACTTTCAATGGAGTGGGCTTCATTTGATCATAGTGAATCAGAACTATTCTTGTGAGGCCTCTTGCTCTTCTTTCAGTATGTGGTTTGTACATATATTGATTCATCCAGAGAGTGAGAATGGCCATAGTCTCACAGATAAAACACTGCTACATGAAAACAGGATTAATCTGTCCTAATTGTATGTATCTAGAAGTGAGACATCTGCATGTGAGATAGATGTTGTTTGCTCTTTTTATGGTCAGGGAGAGAAACAGGCAGTTCTAAACTGTGACTGACCTCATCCTAATGTAAACATCTAATGTGAGATTAATTCATCTAAACAAACTGATGTAAAACTGTAAAAGAATTAGTTAAGATATAAGGATATAAAGTTCTGAAATATATTCCTTTTCAGATTATTCTTCTCTCTTGCAATTAATTTTATTTATGCAAATCAGCATATGATAAAAAGGAGAATCAATAATTCCTGTATTCATCTTCACTCTTTCTTACTTTATTTAAAGCCTATAACATTCTTTCAGTAAGCAAGATTCAAATCTTCTCAGGAAAAGAAACATACGGAATTTAGATATGCTGCATCTTACGTCCTGGGTTTCTAACCTCACGATTATGTTTGAGGTTATTCTGGGATGTGACAGAAATAGGAATAAAAGTTTTTCTCTGCCAGCTTTGGGAAATGAAGGCACTGTTGTTCCTCTCCAGCCCAGCAACTGGAAGAAGCTGGGAAATACCCCTTAAAAGTGCATGATCAAATTCAGTGCTGGCTGATGTTTAACTGTGTTGGCAGTAAACAATTGAAGCTGTGTGTTCTCAGGCAGTAATTCTTTAAAAAAGGCATTCATTTATCAAAATGACCACCTTCAACAGTTATTTTGTGTTGTAATACTTCTCATATGCTGACTCATCCATATGACAATAAGATTGTACCTGCAGGACAGCCTCTTGTCCCATCCATCTTCATATAGCCAGGACAGCATTCATATAAGACAGTTCTGTGGGATATAGGTAAAAACACATTTAAATAATACACAGGACAAGAATATATTAATGCTAGCAGAGTCTAATTTTTGATTTCTTTATTATTGATTTTTCATTGGTAAGTACACTTTCTTCAGGTCTTAATTCCTTTTTTATCATTCATTTTTTTCTATATAGTCTATAAATCCATTGCATTTTACTAAATGCAAGGCTTTTTAATTTACAGAATGACTGTAATCATTAAATTTAAGTGCTAGGAAGGGAGATAGGAGGTGATGTGGAACTTGTGTGAAGTTATTAAAAATGATGTCTCTAGAACAGCAGCTGAAGAAATTTAATTTAAGTGGTCTATTTTGAAAAGATTGGATGGGATTGAAGAACAGAAAAAATAAAGAAAGTGAAACCTGAGAGAAACTGGTTGCAGTAAGGTTGTAAAGCCAAAAAAAAAAGAAAATTAAATGGTCTGAACAGAAACTAAAATGACAAAACTAAATGACGTTACTAAAATACTGGACACAGGAATTCAACAGGTATTTAAAAGAAGGTCCATGGATTGTCCGATGATAGAAAGTGGGATGGTAGGGCCTCAAATTTTCAAGGAAGACTTTGAAGAAACTCAGGAATGAGGGATAAAACTAATTGAGAACAGACATAAAGCAGGTTCCAGAGAAGTAAGCCACTAAAGGCTGAATGAATGGACAAAAGGGAAAGTTCACTAGTAAATGCAGTGAGAGTAAAAAACAGACTACATGAAATCAAAACCAGAGTTAAAAGAGTATATCATCAATGTATACATAGAATATAGCAACATCAGGAACCAGGAACTGTTACATAATGAAGTCAATAGAACATTTTTATTCTTGAATAATTATAATCTGCACATAACAGCAAAACAGGGATAATTGATAATTCAATACTGTAACACTCAGTTTAACTTTTATGGTCTTATAAGATATGTTGTCTTCTTAATTAATATGACAGAAAAAAAACTCTATCATAGATCTGTTTGACAAAATCTCCTCTCTTACACCAAAGTACAAATTCACTTAATTATCACAGAACTGATTTTGGCTTCTCAGAAGAGGGAATGACAACAGATTAGGCAAATTTACCAAAGTCTAAAATATAAACTTTAAGACACTAGTCTTTGGCTATTAGTTCAAATTATAGTACATTGTGAATGACAATGAAAAATTGCCATCATGGCTTTATGCAATAGATTTATTTTTATAGGTGTGGTTGATGTTGGCAGCATTAGAATTCTGAACCCTAATTCCTTGAAGGTTTTCACTGAGTTTTTACCACTACATTCCATCTTTTAATGTGTAGACTCTTTAGTAGCAGCTGAGTACACTTCTCACATTTTTCATAAACCAAAGCTGACAAAGTATTAACCCCAAATGTATTAAAATGAACAGCTTGTTCAAATGAAAAGTTGGATTTAAAACCTTCAACATCCATACTACTTGAGGAGATTAAAAAATGAAAGTAGACTCAAAGAACAATAGCATTACAAAGCATGAATTTAAAAGTGAGGATTATGATTCTATAACTGACAGCAATCTGATAGAGCTGGTGAAGATTAAGGATTATTTCTTAAAAATACTCCACAGTCTTTCATTTCTCTGAGCTATGAAAATATTTTGTCTCCATTCCTTCATACACATACACACACACACACGACATATTCACCCTTCTGCAATTTGCATCTTTTTAACTGAGAGGTCATATTTTGAAAGTATTTGCATATCTTTTTTAACACATCTCTTTCTTTAAGGCATTTCACTGAATGGTTATTTCTTGGGAATGCAAGAACAGCATACTGTTTAGGTTGTAGATTTTCTAACTATAAAGGAAATTAACTTCATACTCTTCCTCCTTGCTACATCCCTGCCAGAAGCCAAAAAAATAAATCTGATTTAAGAAAACTGTATAGCAGAATAGGAGTCAGAATGTTCTCTCAGCTGCTTTTTCATCTGTCATTTGTTGCATCTGAATTGCTTTGTCATGAGAAAATATTTCGTCTTCCACAGAATAGAAAATATCTCTCTTATCATCCCATGAGCAACTACGAAAGATTGTAGTCTTAATTAGCTTTTGGAAAAAGGAAAGAGGAAGCTGAGTTAGAAGCAGAGAATAAAATACGACAAATTTAGTATTCTTACCATAGCCAACAACGATACAATTAATGAAAGGCAGAAAATTGGCTGAAGAACATAGTTAAGAAATGCTTTTTCATCCAAGTATTACAAGATCAGTGCCTTTTTTACCATGTAACTTGTTATGTATAACTCAGGCTTTTTTTTTCAGTCATCAAGGGTTACTGTAAGTTCCTACTTTGAGTACTCATGTTCCCTTACAGTTGACCACAAGTAGAAGGTCCATGTATCTATCAGCTGTGCTCAAAATTCAGTGAGAAAGATGGAATGGGAGACAATGAGTGTGTATGGAGGATCCCATGATAAGGTTAGAAACAAACACAACTCAGTGCAAGACACAGTTGCTCAGAACCACTCTTGTATAGACACAATACACAGGGAATGTACCGTCTCACACCATACATTATCCTCATCTGTATCTACCTGCTAGTTCAACATATAGTGCTTAAGTGAAGAAAGTGGTTACTTAATAATAAAATAAAATAATAAAAATAAAACTATGCTTTTGTTTGATTGTATGGTTTAGGGTGGGTTTTATTGTTTGTTTGGGTTTTGGAGGGTTTTTTTTTTAGAACAAAGTTGTTCTTACCTCATCCAAAGAAATATATTCCAAAGGAAAAAGTGGTAGAGCAATACTACCTTAAGTCCTTGTTATTCTTGGCTAACAGAGCCAGTTTTCAGTTTATTCAGACCAGCTCTGTGACTCATCTTTTTCTACGCCTTGCTGGCATGGAGATAAAATAAAGCAGAGAAACAATGGAAAGACTTCTGGTCCAGTAGGCTTTGATTGTAGCAAATCTTTGAGTTGCATCCCAATTAGAAATTTACAGCAGTGAATAGGAAGTGTAAATAATAAAAGCATTCTTAAATTAGTATTTTATAGATTATATATCCAAGTTAGCAGGACTTGTTAACATGGCGATATTAACATGAAAAAAGCCATTGTCCTTTGGATTAGCATTCTTTTTACAGTAACCTCTTTAGTCATGTCTATACTTCTTTTTTTTGAGCACACAGAGTAAAAAACTTGCATTAATGGATGTTCTCTATTATAGCTACAAATAAACCCCTCAGGAATTCTATGACTTACTCTCATACACACTATTTTCTCCCTCTAGCCATGTTCTGTGAGTGCTTGTACAACGATAGGAGTGTTAAAAGAGAAGGAAGAAGGTATGTGATAGTTTTGTGTAGATTCTCATGCCCAGATCCACCCAGGTCCACTACTCAATATCTTCATCCAGTTGGCTGCAGTAGGCTTCTTGCTCAGGGCCTTACACAGTCTCAGTAAAATGTTTTACAGTTTACTTTGCTCTAAGTTTTAGTCAGTGAAGAGAACTAAGTCACCACTTGGCTTTAGTTCAAGGAGTCCAAACTTCCTATTTCTTCAAACTACTTTTCCTGACGCATGAAGGTATCTATCACTGCATAACTCGGGTTTATGTTACTTTTGTGCTGAGAGCAGACTTTCTCTTATGGGAAGTCATGACTTCTATCTAGGAATAAAACCACAGGAGTAGGTTGTTTTCCAAAACTGACTTTGAGAATATCCAAGTCTCAGTCTAAGTAATTTTCAGGAAACACCCTTCTTCCCAATGTGTCTGCAGTGGAATAGAACGTAGTGCCAAAGAAGTAAGTGGTATGGCAGACTTGACTCAAAAGGTGAAGTATTTTGGATGACTTGCAGCATGTCCACAGAAGGGAAAAGGGAAGTCAGTATTATAATGCCACCTGGAGGAGGAAAGATTCTGACAAAACTGTAAAACTATGTGTCCTGAAAAAACACAAGTTAGAAGTGGGGCAGATGACCACACATGATCTAGTTGAACCAGAAATTGATCATTATTACCACCAACAAATGCATATAAATCTACAATTTGTATGAAAATTAGTTCTAACCTGTCTGGATTTGCTTATAAAAACAAAGCCAAAATCAGAATAGGAGAGACTGGTTAGGATTCCAGACATTCGATTACGTTCCAGAAAAACTTCTGAGGATTTAGAATAACCAGATTGCTTGTCTAGGTAGGATGTTCATTATGATTTGTGCTATATCCACTCTAGCTTACTGCCGTTACTTTTTTCCACCATCTTAAGTAAGTGATTAGGAACCAACAAAGTTTACAATAGCAGAATGCTTAGGGTGACAGCTTGGCCCATGAAAATCAGGTCTTTTCCTCAGCTCTGGTGGGGCAATGGTATCATTCTTTGTGTCTAGACTGACTTTAGAGTTGAGACTTCAAAGCCATGGCAGTGCTTGAAAGGCAAGGCTGTGTGCTGGAATCAGTGTCTCACTATTTCGGAAGTATAACTTAGTTGCAATAATTTGCTGTCAGAGCACTGAAAACATTTTCTCAGAAAGAAAATGGAAGAAATCTTCCTCCTACTACATCTTGCCTACGGAACCTTTCCAATACTGTGTTATGACAGGTAGAATCTTTCAGAATCTCCAAAAACGCAAAGCTTCTGACACTCAACAGGAGCAGAAGAAACCACAGTCCAGGCCTGTTTCAGGACCTTGCCTGACTACTGTCTGATTTACATGTCTGATTTTAAGGGTACAAAAATCATTACTGGTGGCTTTTTTCTCACATAAATAATAATTTGTGAGTCTTAATCAGTTTTACATTGGTAAGCACAGGGATCATGCTCAAGAAGGACTATGAATATAATTGTTTGTTATCCAGGACAGCTGAACCAGCCAGAAAAATGAAACAAAATGCAAAGCTGACTTTGAAGAAAAATTAAAAAGCTAAATAGGAAAAGGATACTTTTTTTAATATGAATTTCAATTATGAGAATGCACTGAAGAGAACATGAGAGATTGCAGTCCTACTAGCAGTGCTAGTGGTGCATGCATGCTCTGCACTTTTTGTACCCTGTCGTTCCTCAGCACAAGCCCAGACCATGGCTACATCTAATTCATTGTCAATATAGAATTCTTTGACTTTCTGTAAAGAAGCATAGAATGAATTTCATACAAGTTTAAAAGGTCTTACAGTTGCTGTTTGAGCTTGAAAGTATTCTTTTTGTAAAAGTTTACTTGGAGTCATGTGAGTTATGTGTAATTGTTTAAAGTTAAATATACCTGTTTCTTTTTCCAGAATTTATCATTGTTTCTACAATTAGAAACACATTTTTAAAGTTGAAGACTGTAAAATGTGGATTCTATTTATTCATGACTTTTTCAACCAGCAGAATAAAAATATGACTAATTGCAAATTACCAGTCACTTCTTGTTCAAGCTCTGCTTTCTAATTTGTTTAGTGAATTGTTGTTGAAGAGAAAAGCATTTTTCAAGAGAATTTAATAGCTTATTCACAAAGGGAGCAATCTTCTACTGGCTTATGTTGTTAACATTGTGGACATTTTTCTTCCATATGAAACTCTGTTAAGGAAGCTTTTGGCACAAACCCAAAAAATCTCTATTTTGCACTACATTATTGTATAAAACAGTGGTTGATGTTCATTAGGAAAGTTTTAAATACAAATCTACTTGGAGTTAAGTTCCTCATACATATAATTTTCACTATGTATCAATATAACAACATTTCTGCTTATTAAGGCATACAATCTCTCAGTGACCTTCAAATTGTGTACTTAAATATTGCTTTATTTATCTGAAGGAGTTTTAGAGACTTTCACTGAGAGATTCCTAATACTCTAAGACAAAGTTGCAGTTGAAGCCTGGACTTCCTGTTCACTCAACTCTTGTAGAAAATGTCACCATAGGACCCTTTAAAAGAATAACAGGAAAATAAAAGTAATGATTTCTTGTGACAACTACTGAAAAATGTATCCAAGTAATTGCATGACAGCAAGTGACATGGGGTACATGAGAAAAACATTAGTATATTGTATTAAGTAAACAGTGTCAGTCACTGTTAAATTGCTTAATTCTAAGTGAGGCAAGTTGGGCAGACCCAGGTTCAGAAGCGGGTTTTGTATCTGTTCACACTCTAACTTCAATGTGATTGACAAAGCAGTAGTGAATTCGACATTTGGCCACAGAGGAGGCAATGATTTGCATTCTGAAAAGGGACAGTTGAAATATACGCATGGATTGCAAGAGAACGCCAAAATCACCCAGATATCATTTATATCCACAACCATATTTTTAATTTTTTTTTTTTTTTTCTTTGTGGGGTGGTGTGGTCTGAGCACAGAGTTCTGCTGTGGTCTTATCACAATTGGCTTATTAGGTCTCACTGTGTTTTGGGGTACATCACTTCACCTCATCTCTCCGTTTAAAACAGAGCTATGATTATGTAGCTCAGAGAAGCATTGCTGAAAGTAATGCTTTGAAGTTTCTTAAGCTTTAAAAAGACTACATACTATGCTGTCATTTTTCAAATTTCCACTCCTTTTGTGATGTTTTTTGGCAACAATTTTTGAATCACTTTTCCAATAATTTAGAAGCGGCTAAAGAGAAGCTGTAACCCTGTAAAACTATGAACCAAATTCTTCCTGTGTCTGCATTAGAAACAAACAATTTGTCTCTGAGAAAAGGAGAGTTTTCCAATTGTACATTGTATTTTCTCAATGAATGGCAGTAGTTTTAAAACAGAGCATACTTACGCTTTCTTTCCACAGATGGCTCCCTGGTACCAGTTTCTGCAGGTGCTGAAGTATTTCTTTTTTGTTCCCATAACTTGTTGAAGGGCACAGACATTTGGGCTATGGGTGGGAGTGAAAAACATTTTAAAAAGACTTTTCTGTACACCTTTGGAAAAGTTTTATATAAAGCAGTGTCAAATACCATTTCTGTTGGGCAAGACTAAGAAATGAACATCTGGCTTCAGTTCCCAGGGCAGGTGTGTTTTCAAGCAAACACGGAACAAACTCCTGGGACTGCCCAGCTGGGTTCCTTGGCAAGCTCACCTTCCCAGCAGGGACAGAAGTTTCTTCTCCATTCTGGGTTGACCCTCTGACTGTGATAGGCAGTGATCACCAGCTGTGCCTAGTCAAGTCTCAATATGCCTTATATTTCTCCCTTCCCCCTGTAAAGGGAATTAATTACCAACCAACAGGGGCTGAGCTGTGAATACCATCAGGCTCTTTTCATTACAGTTTTTGTCTTCTACACATCTGTGCAGCTGAAGGTCATGGGGAGACGGGAAAGAAAAGTGCCTTGTTCTTTATGTAGAAGGAAACCCTGTCTTCTGCAAATCAATCATCTGTTTTGATTACCAACCGTTTGGAGTACCACAGGCACCTAAGTAAACATTCTGGGAATTACTGGGGACCAAAGGGTAAATTGGCATGTAAATAAAAGGAGTCACAGATTTCACAAGAGGAATACTTGTTCCTTAGCATGGTAGTGTACAGAAAAGGCATTTCTTAAGGGCAAATTCCATGCATCAAAGGCATTTTGCAGCTATTTTTTATAATTCTACAATTAAAAAAATTAATCAGTTCAAAAGTTAGAACATATATTTTACATCAGTGGGAAACCCGCAAACTTTTTTTTTATTTGAAAAACTCTGTGTGTGTGTGTATAGCAGGCAGAAGGAATTCAACAAAGGAAGACAGGATGGTAAATAATCCTTATTCATAGAACATTTTTTACTTAAGAAGACTAAAGGAAAATGTGTTTAGACACATGTGTCTCCCTGACAGCAGCTGTCCAAATTATTTCCATATCTCTAAGCAGCCTGGTTTGTAAGCATTGTCTTTTGGGTACCCTGCTGAGCAGCTTGCCGCATGGCTTTAGTGGGAACAAGAGTTTTACAAAGGGCTCCCAGCATATATTCCCATGTTAGAAAGCCTTTAAATAGAGTTCATTATTTTCATTAGGATAGAACAAAGAGAGCAAATACTGGGGGATAGGTGTCAACTTTATTCAAACAGTTGAAAACATTTATTAAACATATCTGATGTCTTATTATGTTAATTGTGAACTGCAGTTAACTTCAATGATTCTAAACCGCATGTATTTTATTCATTGAGATGTGGTGTTTTTCATTTTTTCCACATTTTAAGAAGTTAACAATATACTGTCTCATTTTGAAATTCCCTAGAGAGGTTTTAATTTAGGAATAATATTTGTAAAATTAATTGAGGAAGAAAGTTCTACTTGAATGATAGTAAGAATTCATAGTGAAAAATCGCATTTACTCTAATGGAAGAACAAAGAGGAGAATAATGATTAACAAACTCCCTTTAAAAATAGAAATAAACCCTTTACTTACCCTTGCTCGCGTGCCCTTATTCGACTATGAGTTAAAATCTTGTCATAGTGAGCAAAAGCAACTGCTTGTTCAAAAGCAGACACCAAAAAAATGGAAAAGGTGAATAAGAAAAAGATCTTCATCTTTAGTGCTCTGTTGCTTCTGGCAAGAGTAGAACAGAGAACTGGCAAAAGAGTCTGGAGAGCTGACGATTTATATACATGTTGGAAGGTGGTGGGAGGGAACCACAGGATCAACCTGAAACTTTGTTCCACCCTCTTTAGAACAGCAGCTTTCACTGCCAGCTCTAGTAACCTAAATTAATACCATACATTAACCATATAAACCATTTTTTTAATCCCCAATTGACTAATTTCTTCTTTATTACAGAACGTTTAGCATTTTATTGTGCTGACACAACAACAGAGAAAGTTTGAGAAGCTTAGACTTTCACTTATGATTTGGTATTTATAGCACTGAAGCATCCAGAGGTCGTGATCATTGTGTGTGGTTTTGTTTAAACCCAGAGGAAGATGTTCTCTGTTCCCATAAGAACTGCACTGCTTTCCTTTCTTTTCCATGTCCTCACAGTTATCAGCTATGAGCTGTTTAACTAGTGGATGAAAGTTCCAAACAATACTGTTGTCATTAACCTGGAATAGCATTTTTGTCTTGAGAAAAAAAGAACTGTATTAATACCAACTCTCATTATGAAGTTGTTACACAATCAAATGCAGTATTAATTTAAATATTAATTTCAATTCTAATAATAACAGTTGCTATTAGATAATGCTTTTATTAAGAGCTTTATACAATCATACAAAAATCACCGAGTATCTGAAAATTCGAATATATACCTTTCTATACTTTTTAGTCAATCCTTGAGAGCCTCCTGTAAAGCAAATGGAAAATGTAATTCTGATCTGTAAATAAGGGAACTGAGGCAGAAGACTGAAGTGACAAGCTCAAGCCTCCAGTGAAGTGGCAGTCTTAAGGCTCCAAGGACAATCCAGGAGTTCGCAATTTTCATGTCAAAGAAAAAGATCTGCCATTTTTATAACAGTGTTTGCATATGAATACAATTTCAAGGTATAGCCTATAGGTCATTTCAGATATTTAAGACAGTTAGGTTCGTTCTAATGACAGTACTTTGCTGTAGCTTCTTCCTCCAAACCAGAGCAAGTAGTGAGATGAATACCTGGAAACGGATGCAGTATTAGACTGACACATCCGGGACCAACCTCTCCTTATAGAACAGACACAAAAGGGGCAAAGAGCAGTGGGCAGAAACAGTGTCTATTTCCTATATATTAGCACAGGTAAAGGTTATAACTAGGCACAGGTATATGGACATTTTACGATTAAGATCATCTTTGACATAACTATAGCACTTCATGGTTTCCAGGTTTAAAAGCAGAGACATTTGGTTAAATGGTACGTGGACTTCTTTTCTACTGTATCCTGTACTCATCCTGGCTGCAAGTGACTCAAGATAGCTCATGGAAGTATCAGCATCTCTAGACTCACTGTGTGTGAACTCAGTAAAACTCTTTGCCTTAAACCACCATTCTCAGATCAGCTGATGGAGGTGATGAGTCAACTCACTCTGCTAAAAGTTTTATTACATACATTAAAAATTTTAGAAAAATGTCACTGCTGCACTCCTTCCATTCCTCTCATTTTTTTTCTCCCTTTCTGGTCTTTGCAGCAAGAAATACAGTAAGAAATATCACCTCTTAAATGTCCAGCTATGACACTTCAAGTTGTTAATTTGCCTCAGCTGATTATTCATTGCAGTTTTCAATGTATACATGAACCAATTATTAGAAGATACTCTGTTAAAGTAGCTTGGCAAACTTTAGAAAGTCTCAGAACTGTCCCACTAACCTGTCTTCTCACATTCTTCCATGCTTACCATGTATCATCAAAAAATGAGTCAAAATTAATGTTGCTGCATGCACTGAGCTCCTGTTTTTTACAGTTATCCACCAGAGTATAAAGAAGGAGCTAGTTCATCAGGGCAAGTATTTTTATTTCCATATTTTTCCAGATTTGTAATTAGTGACCCAATCTCAAATCACAGAGAATCTCATTCGTTCTCTGCAAAGAGTACAGTAGCCTATAATTCTTAAACTGGTAGTTCTCACTAATAATACCTTACTCTTTTCTGTTTCCACTTATCTTTGCTTGTGGTAGGAGCTGGATATAATGGGAACAAATAGTGGTACTAAGATCATTCAGCTTCCCACTTCCATATGTTAAAGTTATAAAACTCCCCTTCCCACTTCAGAAGTATAGGAAAAAAGATCTGAAGGATTGTTGTATGTCAAACAATATCAAACATAGTGGCCAAGGTAATAGAGCAGCACAGACACTGGTGATGAAGAAATATGTGGCTATAAAGTCATATTAATTAACCGAACTAAAGGATAATCAACATTAAACCTTATAGCAACCCTAGTGACATCACTATATTTAATGAGGCAAATATTAGTAAAAAATTGTGAATACAGAAATAAAGTTTAAATAAAAACAGTATGCAGAAAAAATAATGATCATAAGCTTGACTTTCTGAAAAATCTCTAAATCCCCGATGGTGTAAAAATGCACTGATCCTAAAATAGATAAAACTCATCTTTAACTGGAGATATTTATTTGAAAATCATCAACCAAATGGAAATTTCACAAATTTGTAATACAAAAACTTCCAGTAAAATCCCCAAAACCTAAACAAATAACAAAAAGCATAAAGCTGTTTTTTTCTACGATATAATGTCATGGTGAGCAGTATGTCAGAGTAATCATTTTCTTATTTGCCAATTAAAATACTATTCTGGTTAATCATCACTTTATTCACTTGTACTCATTGCAACTTTATTTATTTTAAATTGTTCTTTATTTAGCAAGGTGGTTATCCCACCAACTAGCCACCTTAGTTTTTTTTTTCTTCCTTTGGCTAACTAGTTTCTGAAATATTATACTTTTCAAGTAATTAGTTGAAACACTAATTATAAATGTTGAAAATCTAATTATGAAACACCTTATGGATTTTAATTATTATTGTAGTAAGAGGACTTTTTATTACCCACAGTAGAAGAAGCATATACAAAGAAATGCCTGGAACAAGTATAGAACAAGTGTTGATTTCATCTTCCATGAAATGTAAATAGTGTCAAAAAGAAAAGCCTTCATGTATTTGCTATTCTGAATTTCTTCTTATATTTCTCTAGAGACCTCTAGTGGAGAGAAGCCTGTAAAAGTAGTTTTCTAAAAGCTGTGTTAAGTTAAATAAGAATTTATTTTATGATAAAGCAATTTGTTTTATCATTCCTAAACAGGATTAGTTTAATTACATGCATCTTGAAGTTGTTGCTTCAGCCCTTAGGTTCTTTTGGAAACCTTGATTCAGCGTATTTGGGACCTTTGTCATTAATTACACTAAGATCAACAATTTGTATCTGGAGTAGCCTTCAGTGCCTCTTCTTAAAAACTAGTTTGTTTTCAGGAATGCCGTTGATATGCACTAGAAGAATCCAAGCAACCCATTGTTCTTTTGGACAAACTAAGAGTCATTGGTAAGACATGTATAAGAAATGTAGTGTGTGTAAGTGCAAGGTGATACAGCTTAGGAGTAAAGGGTTTAGTTGTAAAAGAGTTCTCTGTGCCAGTCACAGCTGGGGTACGTCACTTCTCTGCAAGTCTGCCTTACAGGAGCAATGTAAGGAAGCTGCAGTCAGGGAAAAAAAAACATTTTAACACCTGCTGTTTTGCTGCAGCACCACTTAGGAACCCTATCCAATAAAGCATGAAAAAGCCATGTAAAATGTACCCTGTTTCCTTGAGAGTATTTAACAGAGGACCACTGGGAATAAAGATGTAGAGTATAATCAGTTTCATTCAGGATGAATTTGTACCTTAGGGAGATTTAGATAAGGCTTGAAAAACAACAACAAAAAAAACTACCAAAAAACAAAACAAAACAAAACAACAAAACAAAACAAACACCACTGAAAAACAGTGCAGAGCACGGTAAGCCTGCCTACTAACAAAAACTACTAAGGGAAGGAAATTCCCCTGGTGTAGAGAAGGACCCCAAAATGCTTAGATCAGATGCAGCCTGGTTTCCACACAAGCTCAAATAATAAGCCATTTTTTTAAAATATCAAATAGAGGGAAGAAGGCTTGATGTTTACATAGATGTATAGAAACCCGAAGCTATAAAGTAAATACTTAATAGTACTAATAATACTACAACAAATAACAATATCAATAGTGATGGTTATAATAATAATGATAGTGATAATAATAATAATACCTTATAGGAAAGTTTGTAAAGGGATAAAATCGAACTTGATTTGACTGAAGGGAAGATCTAAAATGTGTTTCCAAGAGGACAGATTATCCCCCAAACGGTCACTGCAGCATTTCTGTTGTGACTGCCTGGCAAAGCTTTGCTGCTGTCAGATCTCTCTTTCCTTTCCATATCTATTTTAGTGAAGATAAATCCATTTATAGCTACCACCAAAAATCGGAAGTGGAAATAAACCTCAAGAGAGTAACTGGGAAAGACTTGATGGTGGATCCTGTAAAGAGGATGCTCACCAATGTATGGGTTAATAGTCATAGTCAGTCTTGTTGGGAGATTAAAATAGTCTAAAAAGGCTCCTAATTCTTTCCTGCACTATCACCAGTATTTAGATGTTAGGTAAGATTCTTCAGTTACTGAATTATTTTCTGTCACATTAGAGCTTTACTTTGAGGTGTCTTAACTCACTTCTGAAACATCGTGGCGCTACTCAACTAATGATTTTTTATATGATTGCTTTTCAAGCTAGGGATCATATTACCTAAATTTAGTCATCTCAGAGTCAGCTAGTAATTTTATCTCCCCTGGAGAGAGGGCCATTCAGATTTTAAGTGTGGATACTTTCTCCTTTAATAACAGAGCAGATGAGGTGACTAGTTTGGACTAGACTCATAATGTTTGGACAGCCCAATTCACGCGAGAAGAATCCACTCTCTGCCTCCTTTCTTGGGTGGTTTGTTTTTCAGGGGATAGACACTTAGAAATATACTATGTTGAATAAGATTACTTTATAGTACCTTATGTTTTCTGGTGATCAGCCGGCACTTTTCCTCTGCTAGTTCCCAACCTAATGACTAGATCCATGGGGCCTCTTGCTGGTATTCTGCCTCAATTTTTACTTTTATTACGGTCATCCTGTAAAACATAGCTACACCTCACCTGCAGGAGCTAAATAATTTTCCTCCTACTTTTGAGTTTATTTATTCAAATGGTTTTAGTCTCTTCTCATAAATCTCATTGAGTTTTTCACTGTCAAGCTATACAATTTGAATCTCCTGTTTCCCCATTACCCAATTCTTCCAATCATTATGGTGCTCTTGTCTGAACTCAGTCTCCCCTTGTAAAAGATCTCTCAGCCAACAAGAAATAAAAAAGTGAAAACAAATCTCAATATGATTGTATCATGGTTCAAAAGAATCCAGTACTAAATCTAAATTCATTTGTCTAATTATTTACTGCAGGCTTAGAAAAAGGACTCTGCTCCTAAATGTTAATTATTTTTGTTTCAAAATTTAAATTTCATTTGTCACACCTCTGCAAACAGTTTTTTTTCTCATGTTTCCATTATTTTTCACTAACTAAGCTTATTCTATACATTATTCTGTCATCACAAACTTAATCAACACATTAAGCTGGGTGTTCAGCAAATTAAATTCGTGTTATGTTTCTCAATGAATGACATCCACCAATGAATACATGTCGTAGCATGTGTATGTGTATAGGGACTAAATCACTGAAAGCATGCCTAGATGGAGAAACACAAAGACAGCTCTTAATCATCTGCATTTGGGAGAGAAGGGAAGGAGAAAAGAAGATTCAGAGATATTATTGTGATCCAGAGCTGGAGATACTATCAGTACTTTGGCTCCTGCAATATGTAAGGAAACACCCATCCTTGCATATCCTTGGAACCTATAGATGTCTGATTTTTAGGCAAGTCAACAGAAGTTGTAAAATCAATCTGATCTGTTAGAAAATGTTATTTCAGTCACATTCTGATTGGAAGAAGAGATATTGCTAAATTTTAAAATATGGCACATACTAGAGTTTATTACAAAATTATTATACAAAATAATGATTAAATTTTAAATCTAATGTTACCAGATGTGATTCTAAACTGAGACTTAAAGTATCTAAAAAGTTAATTTTGACCTTTCCCCCCCCACCCCTTTAGGAAACCATCTTTAATGTTGATTTACTAACCCAGGGAAGGATTCTTTCTAGTAAATCCCTCACAAGCTGGACTGAGCCTTATGTGTTTTTATGAAAAATCTACAGCCGTAAACATCAAAATATCCTTTCTTTGTGTCAAAATGACACCAGAGATCGCAACACATTAATTGGTATTTGCTGACAAATTTATGCACATATGGCAATATTTTATAAAATTGCCAGTTCAGCATGTTATGTGATCTTACTCCTCAGTCCTGATCTGCATATTGCTGAATATTCAGTTAACCTGAAAAATAAAATAAGCATTAAGCAAACTCATTAGGAAATGAGAATGTCGATTCCTCATCCAACAGCAGGTGATGCTGTTGCCATAGGCAGTTCTCTTCTTCTGTAGAGAGCGAGAACATCATCTGATAATGCGGCCTGAGATAAGATCCACAATATTAGGGAGTTCTTGTGCTTGTACCGTGCATGGAAAGTGTCAGCACAACACTGAGATAAAAGCTGAGTGAACCAATCAATAGGAGTTAATAAGCGATTCAGGCAGCAGAGGAACATTTTACATGGACCTGAGAAAGCAGAAAAAGCCTATGCCAAGGGTACTTGTGCTGCCGCTCACTGATATTTCAAGGTTGCCCTGATATTAGACAGCACGATATTAAACTGCACTGTTTCCTCAATCTCTGTTCTTTACTGTGTAAAGGAAAGAAACAGATAAACAAACAAACAAAAAAAATGTCCTACAAATGAACCAGTACCATCCACTTTATTTATTCAGTTAACACATCCATTACAAATATTTCTTTTTTTTTGTTTGAGTCGAAATGACAACAAATAGTGAGCAATATGCATTCTAAATGGCCCAATTAAATGCTTATTTATTCTGCTGGAAAGCTTTCACAGATTTCAAAGGTCATTTAGTCTACTCCAGTGCAGGTAAAATTTATCACACTTCTAGTTAATCAAAAGGCCTAATGCAGTCCCTGCATTGTCGGGAATACTAAAGAAGGCTCTCCAGTATGTATACTACAAAAATGGTAGCTGTTTTGTTTGTTTTGAATTTTGTGATGGTTACTGTCAACTTAAAGTGAAATTCTAAGCTTCTTGGTTTTAATTGACCATACAATCATAACTGCCATGAGTCTTTCCTGTTACACCCTGGCTTTGTGACCTTGAATATACAGCTTTTAGGGCATGAATCAAGACCATAAGAAAGATAACAGAATTTATGTGAGTTATGAATATTTGATGTGTTCATTGAGAAATTTTTGCATAAGAAATCAAGAAAAGACTAGAAATAATCAGTATTTAAGATGAAATAGATCTTTTAAGTTAAGTCTTTGATGACGTCAATAAGACTATAGTAGTAAAAGAACTGATACTGTTTTGCGCTGAGTATAATGTGGAGAGACTTAGGAGTGGCTCCAAATGAAACAAATATTTTCATATTTTATAAGGTGATGGGGAAATGTGAAATTCTGGAAGATGTGAAAATAAGGATTACCAAAACTGAGGAGGAGTGAAACTTAAAAGCTTAACTTGCTCAAGTTGAGCTGCTGGTTGTGAAATGTATGGAAAGGAAATGGGTTTGGTATTAAAATGTTGGTTCACTAATGATTTTTTTCCCTCAAGTTTCAAGGGCACATGCCATAGTAAAATAAATATAGTTTTATTGCTAAGTAAAAGATGTTGCAGTATTAATTGAATGTGGGAAAGAAAAGTAGTCTAGGCACCTAGATGCAGTTTTTAGAGAATTATCTGTCACTTCCATAAATATTTCAGAAAACAGAGCTGTTAATATTCTTAGCAAGATCTAAGAGAACTTCCTGTTCAAATGTGGCTTGATTTCAGAAGTCATTGCATAAACTGAATGCAAGATGGATCACCAATAAGGCAGTGATAAATACTAAAAATAAACTAAAATATTTTTCCAATGAAGAATTTATCTCAAAAAATAATGAAATATGTAATTCTATTTAAATATTGACCATAAAATACAGGATAAAATCTTGAGTTCCTAGAGTTACTAGATATCCACAGCTTCCACTCAAACTGAGATGGGACAGATTGAACCTTGGATTCCCACATGGGTGTGAAATATCAGGCATCTCTATTTGTCTGACATACAAGTTTGTGTTCATTGCCCAGAGCTGAAAGTAAATTCAGGGAACCAATTCCAGACATGAAAAGACACATTGTCTTTCTTCTTCCCATTTACATTCCTATCTAGCCTGTTCGGGTTCTATAATTTCTGGAGTAGGGACAATTGTCTGGTGTCCCTTCCCTAAAACCAGCTATGATACATAGCAAAGGTTTTAGAGATGCACATGGGTAGGCTACTGTATTGTAGAGTGTAGAATAAAAAAATCAGTATGCGTTCTTAACCAGGGTTTCTTCTTATAAACCTTCATTCCAAAAAGTGGGTAGCTTATCTGGGCTTTGGAGAAGTTTAAGATTTGTAACCCTTTCTAGGAAACAAACTACCTCTTCCAGAAATTGAGGCATTTAGATTTTTAGCTTTTTAAAATTATGGGTTCATCCAATAAGCCCAGTAAATAGTCCTGCTAATAAGAATGCAATGCAGACACATTGTCCCACACCAGTGAGACCCTTCACTGAGTTTAAATTTGTGCACAAAACAAAGCATAATGAAAAAATACATCAAAAATCTATTTCTAGTCTTTCTTTGTGGCCTGGCAGTAGTTCTCCTATAAAATATGATAAGACGGGTCAAAACACAAATACTTTTTTGACAAAAATCATGTGACTATCTTCACTACAAATATCTTAAAATATGCAGGATGTTTTCTGAAGAGCTAAGATGGTATGAAAATATGAGTTATGTCACCTTTCTAAAACAGATCATGGAAACTAGATTGAAGGAAATCAAACTTCTGCCTCTAATGGGATTCCATATAGATTCAGTAAAACACCTTTACAGAAAAAGAGTATTGTTTTCACAGAAGAACATGAGTTTCAGATTCAGATTTCAATTCAGCAAGTCATATGAACACTCTTACTGTACTTTAGACTTTTTAAAGTATGCACAGTCAGGCCTGATCTGCATTGTATGTGTCCAGATGCAGTTCAACGTTTCCACATCAGTTTTATTTTCAGTCCTTTCTAGAATATGTGACTTTCCGTAGGAGATGACATCTACTGCAGCTTTAATCATTAAGCTGAAACTTTGTTCATTTTAAAGATCATGACAACTAAGGCAAAATTAAACAAACAAAATCATGCAGAATATAATCTACCTTGACAAATCAGTAGATTTAATGCTGTGATGTTAGAGAAAATTGATTTTCTCCTTGATGTGGGGAAGAGGTTGAGGAAAAGATTAAATATATCAGTACTTTATTTTGGAGGGAAAATGAAATCTTTATATATATAATGTCAGGCACACAATTATTATCTCAGTGGTTCAGCGGGTTACCATAGCAATACAACCCAGTGGCTTTTGAAATACTTTATTTAGCTTAATCACTAGAGGGGGAGCGGTTATTGTATTCAGAATCAAGCTTAATCAAAATGACAGAATCATTTTTTTTTTCCCCATAACTACAGCGAACATACCATAGCTGCACAACATATGTTTCTTGCTTACTTACAGATCCCTCTTTTGAAATGATCCTGTCTCGTACTACTTAGTGCTCTAATATATTGTGAAGGACCAAGAATGAATCACTTGAGTGGTCACTTTTCATGTTATAAGGATCTTCTCTACGGATTTTGTGACTCCTACCAATTTTGTGGTACTTGTAGAACACTAAAAGTTGTAGTTACATGACACAGCTCGTTGCTGCGGGCTGACATTGACACTGGTTTCAAACAGCATCCTCGTAAGAGGCAGATGCAATAGTAAAGTTAGAGCCTGCCTGATGCATCTCTGTTACAGCTTGTTTAGCAGGCTGTATTCATTGTAAGCAAGCATTTCAATATCAGTCAATATCTTGCTGCAGAATAGCTGGAATCAGACTCTAATACTGGCTTTTAGCAGCAAAAGACATGGAACAAAAGAAGCATCCATATCCATATGAGATCAGATGTGCAACAAATTAAAAATTAGATTCTTGAAAGTTCATACAAAGATATGTATAAAATTACTGTATTGTTATGCTGATGAGCAGAATTGCTGTTTGATTATTCTGTCTTTGAAAAATAGAAGTTTTTAATTTCTCCCATCATCTAAAATATTATAGTATAAGTCCAAACACTTTACTATATATCTTGGAAGCCAGAAATATCTTCCTTGGAGACAAGTATTGAAAAATGAGATGCATTTTTTTGTGTAAGGGATAGCTTTTCCTTTTCAATCATGCATAAAAGTTTATAGCAAATTGTGACTGACTGGGTAAGTTTATACATTTTTCAGTGCTAAAGAATATGCTACAGATGACACAAAACTGCTTGATCATTAAATAAATAAATTTTAACTCAACTGAATATGCTGCATTTCAGTGAAATGATAGCTACCAATTATTAGACACATGGCAACTACCTCTTTAAAGAACTAGACTGTGACTTTCTCACTTCAGTGCTGCTGACTGCTGTGGAGTATCAATATCTAAAATATATATGTATTATGTGACTGAGGTTATCTGAGCAAATAATCAATACCTACAACTCATATAAAACTCAGACTTTTGATTAATTGCTGTTAATGATGTGAGAAGAATTAGCTTATTAGATGATACCACTACAAATAGAAATATATTTATGAATCTAGTAACTGATAAGAGACAGAAGCAAAAATAAACATCTACTGAATTTGAATGAACATTAGATTTGTAAATCACTGAGTGATAAACTTTCTGAAGTTATTTAGCAACTTTGAAGATGCATTCTTCACACATGGGAAGAATTCCACCTACAATTTCACTCAGCTTTAAATTCTTTTAAAAGTCTGTCTCCAAGACACATTTGAAAAGCTGACGTATTTCAAAGTCAGCACTAGAACACCTGACAGCATGCATCACCGAAGCTTCACTTTCAGAAACTGGAAGAGAACTTTAAGAATGTAGGATCCCCCAATATACAGCCAAACTTTTTCACAAAAATAAAGGAATTCAAATACACAGTGCAGAAACAGGTATTCAGAAAAGCATCTACTTTAGGAAGAGGTTATCTTTGACTACATTTCTGCTTTTTTCCTTTTTTTTTTTTTTCCCTATTTAGGGGGAAATTATCTGCTGAACTATACGATCTTGATGAAGTATGAGAAATTTAAGGACTACTTTGATCCAACAGAAGGCATGAGAGGTACCACGTGCCCCACTACCCCGGGAAGTGGGACTGACAGAGGTGGCCAGGAAACCAGAGTCCCTGGGTGAGAATATTTAGCTACACAGTCAGGAGAGAGTTGGGAAGCACACTGGCCTTTGATACCAGCCACAGCCTTACCCATCCACTCTCATGACTGCTCCCCAACATATGCTGGGACTCATTTCTACAAAGCCCCTTTATTCTCCCAACCCACAAAACACCCTTTCAGCAGGTCCTGTCCTGCCTATCATCTGAAAAGACAAGGACAAAGTGGATCCTGGGGGGTGAATCCCTCAAGGACATTTTCCTAGGCCTCAATGAGGGGCTCAGTGGTTATAGCATTTGCTCCCCTTTGTTCTGCATGCTCGTTGTGCTGCCAGCCAGGTGATGACCCAGATAATTATGGAGAGAAAAGCAGAAGGATGGTCTTTGTCCTCATGAGAATTGCCTGATGAGTTTCCCCGAGGCTGCCTCCTGCTCTCCCATGACATCGCAGTAATATCTCCATCCTGAAGAGTCTGTGTGTGTCACTTCATGCTCTGAGTACCCTAGCGGTTTTGATCAGCTCCAGGAAACGGCCCTTGCAAGTCTCAAGAACTCCAGAGAGGCTCTACTGTAATTAGGAACCTCAGTCCATGGTGTGGATCCACGGGATGTGTCCCAGCAGTGCCCAGATCCATGCCTCCTTCCCAAAGGTGTGTGGTAGGCATTAGACTCCTGAACCTGCCTCTTCTGGGGGTCTGCTCTGCTTTTGCCAGCATTGCTATGTCTGTAGCAAGACAGGGGCCAGGAGGTGCTGAGAGACGTAGTGCAAAGGCAGTTGCCGCTTTTCCCATGGGAGATGTTTCTTAGCTATTTGAGTAGTACAGATAGGGGCTGACGACCCTCACGCAGGGCCTCTTGTGCTTCTGTCACCTTCTTGTCAGCACTGACCCAGTAAAGGAGGAATCTGCTTGCCCTGTCCCACAGTGACATCTCCTAGAAATTTCCCAGAGCCAAAGGTAGAATTTGGAGGCACCTGATACATTTATGCACCTGGGGCCCCTACTCTGGCTTTATGGAGTTGGGCAGGACACTCCAGACTCAGCAGTATCCTGGAAATTATTTCTTTTGGGCCCCCACGGACCTTGGGATGTATCCTTGGCTCTTGGCTGAAAAATGACTATCTTTTTCATCTTTCTTTGAAAGCATGAGAATTTAGACCATTATGATGACTTCAGTGTCTGATGTGGAAAAAGGTTAATCATGGTTTTTAAAGAAAAAAAAAAAAGAAAGAGCATTAATCTCATCTAATTTTAGACATTTAAAGTTAGATGCCTAAATCCCCTGGGTTTTTTGTATTTAATGAATCGAAATGAGCCTCTTCAGAGGTCCTAAGGATCTCCTAATGTTCTAAGGATCTTAAGGCTTGGGAAGAATCGTGCTCTAATAATACTGTTCTGGTGAGGTAGGTGTCATTCTTTTTTCCCTAGCAACAAGTGGTAAGATGAGTGGAGATGGCCTCAAATTGTGTCAAGGGAGTTTTAGATTAAGTATTAGGAAAGATTTCTTTACCAAAGGGTTATCAAGCCTTGGAAGACTGCCCAGGGAAGTACACCACCCCTGGAGGTATTTAAAAGATATGTAGCTGTGGTGCTTAGGGACACGGTTTAGTGTTGGACTTGGCAGTGTTGGACTTACAGTGGAACTTGGTGATCTTAAAGGTCTTTTCCAGCCTAAATGATTCCATGATTCTTTAAATTTTCATCAGTTAAGTTAGGGTGGATGAATATATACTTTTTTATTAGGTTAGCATGACAAAGTTTTGGTCGTGGGGGACATAGAGAAATGGTTTCTGTGAGAAGTTGCTAGAAGCTTCTCCTTTGTCTGATGGAGTCAGTATCAGCCAGCTCCAAGACAGATGCATCACTGGTCAAGGCCCAGACAGTCAGCAGTGGTGGCAGCGCCTCTGTGATAACATATTTAAGAAGTGGGGGAGGGGGGGATGGAAAGTTGCACAACTGCAGCCAGAGAGATGAGTGAAAACATGTGAAAGAAAGAACCCTGTGGACACCAAGGTCAGCGAAAAAAAGAGGGAGAGGAGGTGCTTCAGGCACCAGTGCAGAGATTCCCTGGTGAAGACCATGATGTGGCCCGCTGTTCCCTTGCAGTCCATGGAGGTTAACAGTTGAGCAGCTACCCCCCTGCAGCCCATGGAGGATCTCATGCCAGAGCACATGAATGTCTTAAGGAGGCCGGAGCAGGCTCTTGACAGGATCTGTGGACCCACGTAGAAAGGAGCTCAGACTGGAGCAGGTTTGCTGGCAGGACTTGTGACCATGGGGAAGACCCACACTGGAGCAATTTGTTTCTGAAGGACTGCACCTCATGGAAGGGACTCACACTTGAGCAGTTTGTGAAGAACCACATTCATGTTCCCCCTGTGCTCCTGGGGAGAAGGAGGTAGAGAAATCAGGAGTAAATTTGAACCTGAGAAGAAGGGAGGTGTGAGGAGAAGGTGTTTTAAGATTCGGTTTTATTTCTTATTATCGTTTATTTAAGGAATTTCCCCAGGTGAAGTCTGTTTTGCCCATGACTGTGATTGGTAAGTGATCTCCCTGTCCTTATCTCAACCCTGTTGCGTGAAGTGTGTGTATGGGAGNTGGGATTTGGTGTCGGATTCTCGTCTCCTCCAGGTCCCAAATAGGACCCACATTTATACTTCAGTTTCCTATTAATGTGTAAAGTTTTAAGGCGTGTTGATGTGACTGTAGGCAGGACCTTTAAGTGTGGTTATCAGATGCACAGAGCACCTCCTGTGGAGCTTTTCAGCCTTGATGGCTTCTGCCGGGAACAGCCATTGTCACATTTCCTTCTTCCAGGAACAGCCATTGTCACATACTCATCTGCTGGGAACAGTCAACTGCTGAGATAAGCTGGAGAATGGGAGGGCTAGACTACTCCACATTTCAGTGTTAGCATAACACGGACCACGGAATTTCCATCCCGTCTCAGTGTTTGCTTTAAACACTAGGTGCTTATCAACAGTGATGAGTTTTGATGGCATGTGTTTTCTGCTTTCACATGTCTCTGTGCTTTCTGATTCTGACAAACCCCCAAGATTTCAATTACTGTTTCTCTCTCCTGTCCTGCTTATGAGGAGACTTATGAGTGCCTTTGGTGTGCACCTGGATCCAGTCTGGGTCAACCCACCACAACATCGAATACTCTACAAGAAAATAAGTGAAAATAAGAACACTGAAAGTAAAGCATGAGAAAGTGTGTTAATAGGTATAATACCATTTTCTATGACACATATCACATATGAAGCATACTGTGGTTAGTAGATGTGTATCGGATGACACTTTCTGTAGACTTTATATTATAGGTGACTAGAGAATAATAATATTGTATACAGATACTTCCATAAGAAGCGATTCTTCCTGAGCTGCGCATCCAGAGATTCTGGGAGTGAGTTTAGATGCTTTTTTTCAGACTACTATCTTTGAGCTAGTTTAACACATCATACTTGATATGAACATGTCATTAACGTTGTACTTGGTCAATATTATGTCTTCTGCTTCTTACTACTGAATAATAATCTCCAATTCTAGTTTGAGTAATATTAGATAATTCTAACATGAGTAATCATCAGTTCCAAGGTATCCCTTTTAATATAAGATTGTGACTAAATTAAGAGTTTCTTCCTATGTCCTACTCACACAGATCTTAATTTGGATATTATAATTCTCCTATCTGTAATTAAAACCTGGAGTTAAAGAGTAAAAAATGGGAGAACAGCAGCCCTGGGGATATTAAGGTTAAACTTTGTGTCTAGCAGATGGTGTAGACATAGAAGTTAATAGTGAAAAACGTAATACTTTGCTCCGCCATTTTTAGCAGTATTTCCAAATTCTTTGCCCTTTTTCACACCATTGCTTAAAAACACTTAAGGCCTCTTCTTCTGTTTCACACAGCTCGCTCTGACAGGATAAGGATGGCTGAAGTGGAAAGCAAATAAACCTGCATACATTTTAAGGAAGCCCTTAAAATTTCCAGTGTAAAGCAAGATAGAAGACATATAAATGAGAATGAGGCTGCCAAAATAAATTATTATTAGTCCAAACTGTACATAAAGTTCACACCAGACTTTTAAACATATTGCTAGCATTTCATGAGAGTTACGACTGCATGTGGGCTTTGGGTCATTACAGAACAACTGTACATTTATGCTGATGCCTTGCCCAGATATACCTTATAGCTCTAGCTGTTATCATTAAAGGTGGAGGAAAAAAACACCTTTGAAGCCTTGGACTTTTGAAGTGAATATAGATACAAGCTGTGCGACAAAGGGTGTGACCCAGCCTCTAAATTCCTGTGTACTGGTAGCCACGGGCATATAGAGTTTAAGAAACCCTCTTTGCTGAAAGCACTATCAGCAATGGCATCTGGCTTTGGTCTCATTTTCAGAAGTTCACAACGGCTCTTGAAATGTCTAGTATCTATCTGCAGAACTCCCCCTTCACAGCTAAGGATTCAGACAGAGAAGGGGATGTTGGAGAACTGAGCTCTTATACAGCACATGTCTGTTCTTCATCTCCAGAAGGAATTTCTGGGACCATCTTGAGCAGATGTCATGAAGTAACAGTGGACACCTGACCCTAGGGTCACAGAGTGGTCTGTGCCAGAGGAGGCTGGAGCTGCCCTATGGCAGTCATAGCTTGTTCCAGCCGATTCCAAACAGCTCAACAAGGACAAACCAGGATGCTGCCCACCCCACTGACACCAAAACTTTGTACCCTTCATGGCTTTTGGTTCTACAGCCCAAATAGCAGGAACCAAGGATGGAGTTTGTCATGAAGATACATTCAAACCCTTGCCGCCTTCCTGGGTTCATGTTTTGGGCAAGCGAGGGATGGCATTTTGCTCAAAGTATGTGTTGTCACAGTGTCAGTCCCTACAGCCTGGGAGGAGGCTGTTAGCTCAAAATACCTGTTTTAGCAAGTTGAAGAGCGAGATCTGTTGTACATTCTTTTGTCTTCCTGAGTGTTCATGGCAAACTGTCGAATTCTCCCTCCCAAGATGTGTATAGTATTGTCTGTCTCAAGAAATTATGTTTTACACCATGAGAAAGATCCGATTCTTCTGATAAAATTTTTAGTCTTTCTTTTTAATTATTTATGTTTGAAGACAAGAGTGGATTTGTTTGAATTTAAATCACAAGTTGTTTTGATGGTTTTTCTTCTCCATAAGACTTTGATTAATTTGAGTTTCTCAGTGTAGAGGTTCTTACTTAGTATCTTTTCAGAAGCTACCCTGGAGCTGTATGATTTATGAAATGAAAAATTAAACATGTGCATGTATTTCAGCAAATAAATCAATCAAGTTATGGTGCATATTTAGTTCCCTAACATTGCTTTGTTTATTTTTCTATTCAGTTGAGGGCTAACAGTTGCCAGTCTTTATAGGTCTTGAATATCCAAAGACGTGAGATTTGTGTTCCCGCTGTGGTTATTTCAGCAGGCAACATTCCTTTGTAGAAACAGCTTATGGCAACAGCAAATATTAATTTGGTGGGTTTCAGATAATGGTTATGGAAAGTAAATTTGATAGAACACATCCTGTAAACACAGCTGATCTGTGCCTGGGTTGTGATAATATTGTTGGCACCTGTTGCAGAGGTGGAAACTGTGGGTTAGTGTGTGTTTTGTATGTTTGTGTTGATATGCAGCCCACAAAGAAGCTTACTTCAGCTGCTGCCTTCCAGTGCAGAACAATATGTCATACTTGAAAATCCTTGAGAGACTGCAGAAATCTTAAGCTTAGAAAGGCTATTGAGTAAGTAATAACCCCTGTTCTAAGCAAATGATCCCTAAAACGCAAAGATATTTGACAGCAAAATAAAGTAAATAAGATTATTTGTGGCATTCTTATTATTCAAGAGTAACCAGTTCGACCAGCATCAAAATAAAACATGAAATAAAGCTAATGAGTTCTATTCAGTAAGAAGTATCGATGTGGTTGCAACAACGTATTCCCCTCCTTGTGTGACTTTGTCTAACACTAGGCATAGAATTGGAGATGCTAAATGGAGCTCAGTGTCAGAGTTCAAAGTCCAGTCCTCCAGGAAAGGCGAAACATTCCTGTCCCAAGAAGCATCAAGGGACTGAAAAGAACAACCAGGCAGTTCTGCTGCCATGACTCTTACTGCCCTGAAAGTAAAAGTTGTGGTTGAGGAAATATGTCTATGGAGGGCTGTATTCAGATTATATCGATTAGCCCTTTGAGATTACTGAGAAATGATAAAACTGACCTTCCTTGTGTCTGGGCCAGTGCTATGTCTTGGGATTAGGAAATTATAAATGGAAACTGAACGCAACAGTTCAATCAGATGTCTTGCGTTTACCCTTTATCTAACTTCTGTAATTCATAAGTGTTGATGTATCATGGAAAGAAGGATACAAATCTGAAAATGAACCTAATATACAAACCAAACAGAAATGAGAGGAGTTCCTTTTTTCATTACCAAAAAATTAAGTCTCACGGCAGTTTGATATGAGGCAAATGAAAAAAAAAGAACCCTCATGCTTAAATATTTTATACTTGAATATTTTAAAATTATTTTCAGATAAACACCTCTAAATTTAGAAAAAAAAATTTTTTTAAATTAACTTATTTTGTTCTGCAGCTTTATAGTTGAATTGTAGTTAGCTCAGATTTTAAAATAAACAACCATGCATAAACATTAAAAAGGAATTTACAAGACACCTACTCTGCTGAAGAAGGTTATGTTCCAGAACAGAGAGTTTTCCTTCATTTTCTTTATACACTACAGTCTTACGACGTTACTAATTGGTGGATTAAACATTTCTCTAAGGACTATAGATGCTGGAATGAGAGTAATGACTCAAAAAACCCCATATAGTTAACTGTGCAAAGGTCCTCTAGGAAGCGAATAAGTATCCTCTAACATAATAAATAGCAAGAGTTTTAAATGACTCATTGCAGTTTATAAAGTATACAATAGTTATTTTAACAAACATATTGCTATATAATTGTCCATGGCAATAATTACAGACCACTTGGAAAACATAGTCTGCTGCAATAGAAATACCATGAAGTTTAAAACTTCATATGCATCTTAATCTCCTCAGATGCACAAAATTCTTTCTATGCCCACGCTCTTTATAAGAACAAGCAAGTGCCAATCTAAAAAGGATCCCACAGACCAGAAGAAGCATGTGCTTTCCTACCACCTCTCCCATCTCTTATATTGAGAACTTGTTCTCAGGGAGAGAGAGTTGACTACAGAAGTCTCAAGGATGGATGGATTTCAGCATGGGAAGAAGCTTAGGACTGGTCATGTGGCTTCCCTGACCTCAGACGTACGCTCTGTGTACCCTGTTCAGTAGTACATCGCAGGCTTGAGTCCCTGGTCTCATTTACCACAAAATAGCCTGTATCACCAGGCTTTATACAGTTCCCATTGTAGGTGAATAAATGAGTTGAGAAGTTCTGGGCTGTCTACATGCAAACTTAACTTTTCAAGCTTTCCTTCTTGAAGACTTCCAGGAATTCACTGCATTGCCAATCTTAAAAAAATCATAATGAAATTGTCTATAGAGAGGATATAATCTTGTGGCAGCTGTACTTCCAGCTGTACTGTTCAAATAGAGGTAGAAAAGAATGAGGCAGGAAGGCACCTCTCAAGATCACCTTGTCCACTTCAGAGCAGAATTATAGACTCACAGGATGCTTTGAGATGGAAGGGAATTTTAAAGTCATCTAGTCCAACCCCCCTGTATTTTTAACTAGACTAGGGTGCTCAGAGTCTCATGGATAGAGCATCCACCTCTCTGGGAAACCTCTTACAGTCTTTCACCACTCTTACTGTAAAAACTGTCTTCTCTAGTCTGAATCTATTCTCAGTATAAAACCATTACCCCTTATCTTGTAGCAAGAGGCCCTGCTAAAAAGACTGTCTCCATTTTTTTTATAGTGTCCCTTTAAGTACTGAAAGCCACAGTAAGGTCTTCTCCCTGGAGCCTTGTCTTCTCTCTGAACAACCCCAACTCTTTCATCTTGTCCTCCTAGGAGAGGTGCTCCAGCCCCCTGATCGTTTTTGTGGGCCTCTTCTGGATCCGCTCCAACAGGTTCACATTCCTGTATTGAGGGCTCCAGAGCTGGACACAATATTGTAGGAGAGGTTTTACCAGAGTAGAGCAGAGCAGCAGAATCACCTTCCTCAACCTACTGGCCACACTTCTTTTGATTTAGCCAAGGATACTGTTGACCTTCTGGACTGTGAGTGTACACTGTCACCTCATGTCCAGATTTTCATCCACCAGTACCCTCATGTCTTTCTCCACAGGGCTGCTCTCAGTCATGTCATCCCTCAGCCTGTATTGATATTGAGGATTGCCCCAACCCAGGTACAGGACCTTGTTCTTGGCCTTGTTGAACCTTGTGAAGTTTGCATGGACCCACTTCTCAGCTAGAGCAAGTTGCTCAGAGCTGTGTTCAGTCAGGTTTTTAATATCTCCAGGGATGGAGGCTCCACAACTTCTCTGGGAAATCTGTGTCAGTGTTTGCTCACCCACAGAGTGAAACTTTTTTTCTTATGTTTAAATGGAGATTTTGCATTTCGGTTCTCGCCTGTTGTCCGTTCACTAGATACCACTATGTGTCTGTTGATTTTGCACCCTCCCATTATATATATATGGCTTAAAAAACCCAGTTATCTAAGTTCTTTCCAAAAACATCTATAGAGACTCAGGTGACTCTTGTGTAGAGTAGAAAGTGATTTTTCTTGTTTCTGTGAACTGGTGAACCAGGAATGTAAAAGTTCATTGATGATTTTATTATTGAGCAAATGGCAACAGAACACAGGAGATTTGAGCATTTCAACCATTATTCTTGGTGCTTGGCAGCTTTAAGCGCTATGACATGTTGTTACAAGGCCTTTAGGAGACCTTTTATTTCCTCTTACAGATGTAGCAAAGGGTACTTCATCTTATACTCCCTTTGAACTCTGGATATAACAACATAAACCTTCAGCTAAGATAATTGCTTCTATAACGATTCAATTTCAAGTGTTTTAAATTAGCCTTTCATTATTACAGACTCCAGCTTCTTATATATAGACTCAATCAAAATGAAAGTGTGTTCTAAGTAAGTTTAATTTGCCATGGCTTATTTTCGTGTTACTTCTACATAATCTTTTTTTCTAACCTCAAAGAGCTGGGAAAATATAGACTAAAGCAAAATACAGTCCAATAAATAAGTACTAGAATTATCTGAATACTTTTTTAAAAAAACAAAACAAATCAAAGCCCACAAGCTTAAAAGAAATTTGTTTCCAATGAACTGTTTAAAATAACTTATAATGTGAACTAACTTTAAAAGCTGTTTGGAATACTTTGACTGCTTTGCCTTAGTTAGGTGAAAGCTTAACACCTATCAGCCATAAGGAATCTTGAGTGATTCACCAGAGCCAACCAAGACCAGAGAGTTCAGATTTGGATACTGAGTACACAGAAAAAAACCTGCTTATACACAATCTACAGTCCAAATTATGTTCACCAGATTTATCAGCCTGGTTGGTTTTAGATAATTTAAATTGCCTAAGAGAAAATGTATGGCCTGAGCAATAAGGTGAGTAGTTATGTAAACATGTGTTATAACTACAAGGTAAATGAATCTGCCCATGATAAAAAGCTCCATGTAATCTAGTAAAAGCTCAACTAAAAGTCCTTACTATGTTTTGTGGTTTGGTTTTTTTTAGAAAAATTCCTATGGAGTCATCTACATCTCTCTTCTCATCTCAATACCCTTAAAGGGTATATATTTAAACTATCATCTTCACCTGCTCTGGCCTTCTAGGGCATGATTACCTCAAAAACTTGTTACAGCTCAAACATTGCCTGATGAACAGAGAATAACATTTTAATTATGTCACTCAGAAACACTACAGACACTTTTGTTTCCTTACCACTGTCATACAAGAGAACCGATAATTTAATAGATTTCTATTAAAATTCCCTGAAATCCTTTTCACAAATTTAATGATTTTTTCCACACCTATACTATGTAATGACTATCACAGAAACATTATTGTAATAATGCCTTCTTGTTCTCCTCCTCATTTTAACAGTAGGATCAGTCAGTGGTAAGCACCAGTTACAGGATTGTACTCATGTCTTTACTGACAATGGGAAGCAGATATAATTGAAATATGCAAGGATGATTGTTTGGTGTGTATAGTACAGTGTAGTTTCCTTTGCAATCTCTTACACAAAATTAAATCATTGGTTAGAATAAAGCAAAAATCAATCAAACAAAAAAAGAGCCTGACTGGAAAATTTCACCAACTTGCTTTTCTTAAATATAAGGAAAGCTTTAAAGATTATCATAATATCTGAGGATTAATCAGAAATACTTATTCCAGAAGAGGCAGTAGATGCTTAGCTCAAATCTACAGTCGTCCTTAATACTGTCCCAATACTGATGTCCCATATAAACGCTTGCAATATGAAAAGAAAGTTTAAATAGAAAAGAAGGAAATGGATAAAAACGTAGTGTTGATAAAAGCTGGAATATTGTGTCTGTATATTTGCACAAAGAGTAGTACAGGACATTCTCACGATTGATATTATTTTCAATGCACAGCATATTGGATATACAATTGGATTTACAATTGGATATTGTAAATTCCAAGCAGGACCTGTGGATGAATCTTATTTTACTTTAATAGCTACTTAGAAGTAGGCCCCGAGGAACAGTCAGAATTCCATGCAGTGCAGCATAAACAAAAAAGAGTCCAAATAACCATCATTCTAGACTCATATATGTCCCTAGGGATATGAAACCTAATACATTGTGAAGAATTTCGTTATAAAGGTAGAAATAAGTCCTGTTAGTCAGAAAGTGCGAATGGAACAGTACTCAGAAATCTTGGAAGACTTTTTTGTGAAGACTGACTATATTTAATATTTCTGACTTTCCTAAGAGGCTTGGAGTTATTCTAGGTATTAAAGGAAAAAAATATCACTACAAACTATTTAGCACAATATCATGTCAGTCTCTGAGTGTAAGAGCTGAAACCTGCAGCTCTCTATCAAAACTCTGGGCATTTTTTTGAGGGGAAATATTCTCTTTGAGTTTCATAAATCTAAGTATTTTTGAGATTTAAAGTGTTCTGTGTTTGATTACATGAAGCTAAATCATGCTGGTCTTTTGACATGAGAAACCAATAGTAATGTACTGCCCTTTTCCTGAAGATTGCAGTCTTTTAACCCAATTAGCTGAGCAGTTGATAGCACACCCTGCATTAGAGTTCTGCAAGACTCTGATGCTTCATTGATTAGTATCAATATAGCAATATAAAAATAAAAGAAGATAAACCATTTTGCAAGGGGAAGCTGCACGTGGTCATTCAACCCATAGGTCAATCCAGCTTCAGTTTTGTGGGAGTACATGTATGTGCAAAGCTAAACATGGTGGTGTTTGTACATTAAGGACTCTTCGTAAAAATAAGTTCCCTTCAAGAGCAGAAAAAAAGCTTCTGGTAAAAATTTTCTGAAATAAACATGAGTCAGTAAGTGTAGAATTTAAGAATTTTTACTTCTATCAAAAAATAATAATAAAACGAACATACTTTCTTCAGGTAAGGTTATTCCAAGTATGGAAAGTCAATCTTATTCTTCTGTTTGTGTCCTAAAACAATTTTGGAAACAAATGTTAGATTTCCAAATACATTGGACTCAGACCTGTAATGATACTTCAGTGCTTCAGGTTTTTTGGGTTGATTTTATCTTTTTTTTTGGTTGTTGTTGCTGTTTTTTTCCCTGGATGTGCCATTTTGAGTACATATAATGTATTT
>VWZK01011946.1:23257-83785 GCA_013396935.1 Baryphthengus martii | reverse complement strand
CCAGTGATGATTGTTGACATGGTCAGCACGGTGGTTATGCCTGGGAATACACCAGCAGAGAGACTGTAAGACACTTTCAGGCCAAACTCTTCAACACAAATCAGCTGTCGTTATAATTTCCTGATATCTGAATTTACCTTGCAGTATTGTTTTTCACATTTGAGTGACGGGTTTCCCTGCCTGAGTAGGGTCCAGGCAGCCCTGATTTCTAACTGAGGTTTTCTTGTCTTTTCTGTGAAAACAGCCCTGGTTCTGGGCTCGTGATGTTGCCAGCCTGGTTCCTCTCTACATCACCAGCCTCTCACCCCATGGCCAGGCAGCAGTGCTTTGCCCCCATGCCGACTGCACCCCATTTCCAGGCTCAGGACAGTTCTGAGGGGTACTGTATTTGTACAGTTGGACTCGGTGATGGGCCTCTTTCAACTCAAGATATTCTGTCTTTATGATTCTGAGTATCTCAGCTTCTAGTTCAACCCTCCAAAGCATGGGCACAAGCAAAGACCATTTGCTGCTGTTTCCCCCAGTTTCCCCAGGCCTGTATTTTCAATCTGCTCCTGGGAAGTCCTGCTTCGTGTGAAGTCATGGAAGTAACCAGCCAACTCTCACATCTATCCTGTGCCTTCCCTGGAGCAAGAGCAGAGATTAATGGGGCCCCAGAGAGTGATGCTGCCCCACATTACACTGTGGATGAGCACTGAGAGCACATCAGCAAGGGCAGGAGCCCCTCTAGTTAGGTGTTACCTCAGCTCTGAGGGAGGCTCTTTGTGGCCCTCTTATTTCGGGGGCTAATTACGTCACTTTAATGATCCCTTTGAAAGTTGAAATGATGTATATGAGCATAAGCACAAAGAACTGATTTCACAGGAGTATCTAGGTGCTAAAAAGTACAGCTAAAGGCAGTACCCACATCTTCCAAAATGCCATAGCCCAAACCTGTGTGCTCCTTTTAATGTTGTCTCCAGGCAATGGATGCTGTTTCTAAGCGCAGCCATGGATAACTGCCCCACTGCCAGCTCTATATATCCTCTCCACTGAGGAATATGATTTCAACAATAAATAAATAAAATCCTGAGTTGTGTTGCCCAGAATAAGCAGAAGAAAGCTTGGACTCAAAGTGTGCAAGCCCACAAACAGCACTTTATTAAGGGGAAAGCACCCACTTTAGAAGATTTATGTCCCTATCATAGTTCTGCTCCCATGGTGCCTCCTCTGACATATGGCTTCATCTGTTTGAAAGGTGCTGCAAAAGGGGAAGCTGAATCCCTCGTGTAGCACTGTAAACTCATTTAACAATCTGAACAGCACAGCTCAGCTGCCTGTGTTGCCTCCCTCCTCTAGCAAAAGGCAATAAGCTGAAATTTTGTCAAGGTTGCTAATACTGTTTTTCACCTTTTCACTCACTGAAGTCTCTTGAGGATACTGACACTTGGGCTCTATATGAGTCCTGTCTCTTTTAATAGCAATAAAAACAGAGCAGGATTTTTGCTCTCTGGTTTGTACCACATGCAGCTAGGGCTTGTGCAAGCAGGGAAGGCAATTTGCTTGGCACCACAGGTCAGATGGAGAGTTTGTACCGTGGCCAGTCCCCTGCATGGGGTCACACGTGTGGCATAGCTGATTTCCGTGCCACAAGGCACACAGATGATTTCGTCTTGATGGTCGAGGCTGCAGTTGCAGCAAATTGCCCCTTAGGATCTACTGACTACAAGATTGTTTTTTACCTAATGGGACTCGGGCAGGAACGGCTCGGCGATCAATCCAGAAAGACACCCAGGACAACATGACCATGAGGGTGGCGGGGAAGTAGGTTTGGAGTAAAAAGAAGAAGATGTGTCGGCGTAAGGTGAAGTTTATGTAGAGACGATTGTACCACCCTGTATAGCAGGAGAAAGAAGGAAAAAGTCACACCAACCTCAAACTACTTTCAGATAAGGTCATGTTACATCAGAGGAATAGTGCCTCATTTGCTTTTAGAAAAACACGGTTAATGACCACAGATCATTGTAATTTACAGAAAAGACTCCGTACTGAACCAACTATCAAAATCAAAGCGTTCCTCTGGGCCATATCTTCCAGAGAAGATAATATAACCTGTGCACTTGGAGAGTTTAATTCGTGTCAAGGATTGGTGTGGTCTTGAAGAGGGATTGTCTTTCCACACTACATAACCGTCAAGACAGAAGACTGTGGTAGGGACGGCAGCCTTGGCCTAGAAGAGAGGCAAGTCTGATGGACCACAGGGAGATCTCTCAGTGGGTGATTCTCCATGGTCAAGGTTGAGAGGGAGAGTTTTCACCCCTCCTTCCCCCAGCCCACTCTCTGGCAGGCACGGCAGTACTCACCTGTGCTGCTGTAAAAGGCGAGCTTTGTGGTGGTGTGAAACTCCTGGATCAGGAACTGGGACAGGGATATCCTCTCATCTGTTTTTAGGGAATCATTCCCATTCTTCCAGTAGAGCATGAGGTCATCTTCAGTGTAGGCATCTAGGGGAGCAAGACAAACCTCACTGCAGTGCACTGAGCCAGCTGCTATCACACCCACAGCCCAGCATGTGCCCATACACCTTCCAGACTACCTGTGAGGTCCCAGCTACTATCTAGCTGAGAGGCCTATTGATGGTGGGTATGGTTGTGGCAAGCAGTGGGCTAGCTCATTGTCACAGCCCTCAATCCTGATGCCTGGTGCATTTTGTATACTCTTCTGTTTCTTTAAGCATACTTTTGCACATATAATATCTGTGTCAGGTAACCCACCACATCAGAACTTGAAAAACTGTTCTTTATAAATGTCCTAAAATCAGAAGTTAAGGAAAAGAGACTTAGAGGAAAGAGCCTGCTTGGTGTAACAGGAGGAAACATCTATCAATGGTCTGAGGTGCGCAGGAGGAAAATCTCTTGGGTAAATTTTCTGCCTGTGATGCACACATGAACATTACAGGTCTTAAGTTTTTAATACATGTGGAAATATAGTAATGTTAGTCCTTTCAGGTGGGTTTAGTAGCAGCTCTCCCCAGACAGGGAGAAAAAAAATCACACATAAATGTATTAAAACAGGATTAAGATTAGATTTTCTTATTGCAAGCTTAAGAAGGAGAATAACCATTCTAAAAAGTTTAAAATGTTGCTGTATGAAATCAAGCCAATTAGTATGTGTGTCATACTTGGGACAAAGGAACTATGTGTGGGTATAAGCCTGATTTATCTCAAATATATGTAAAAAATGTAGGAGGAAAGTGATTGTCACTGCCCCATTGTGGTTTCTACACCATGGAGGAGCAGATGGTGCACATGAAGGACGTAGGGCCATTTATTTATGTGTTTGAAGGCACCTGGGCAAACAGGTGCTGTTGGAGACTGCTGGCCTGCAGGCAAGCAGCCCAAGTACCCTGGGGATGAAGTGTCAGCAGGGCAGCCTGGCTGGCTTTCAGGGACACTGTCAAGCCAGTACTCATTGTTGATTTTAATAAACACTGTGTTGTTGCAAACACCATCTGATTCTAGGGGGAAAGATGTGGGCAGGGAGTTTTGCTTAGTGTTGAAGTCTGCTGACTTTGGTTAGAGTTCCCATGAACATAGCAGCAATTTAGTTATCAGTATAATTATTGATATAATTAAATACAGTTTGGGTGCCTGGGTGCAGCCCTCAGCTCCCCTACACCTCTGCTTTACTTACAGCTTTCAATCTCCAGGGAACATGTCTGTGTATCCAGGGGAAAGCGACTAAAATCCATGTTGCACATTGCTGTTACTGTAACTCTGAAATAATAAAAAAAACTCCATCAAAAACTTGTCTTCTATGTGACTGAAAAATAGTAAACCTGGGAATTTGGGTTTCTTTTTTGTGGCCAGTAACAGTCCTCTGAAAATGAATACCTTCCATTCAGCCTAAGACATTCCAAGTCAGTTAAAGCTATTTCTTCTTCTCAGCAAACTCTTGCTAGAAAATGACAAGAAAGTTAGGCCATTACAAATTGCTACTAGATGACAAAAATATTGGAGGAGAAAATGGGAGAAGGCAGAGAAGGCACCTCTTCCTCTTTGACTATCAGCAAAAGTTTCTCCACAGAGATCTCTGCTTTCAACTGATAGTTTGTACTATAAAACAACCTACATTCATCAAAGCCATCCTAGTGCCCTGAAGGATGCAGGTAGTTTCCTCTGCACGCTGCAGATTTCCAGCTGCTCACTGAGAACCCGGTGATCACACATGGGTATCAGCCACCAGAGGGCACAGGCAGTGCCTCGAGTTTGGACTGGAGTTGGTGTGCAACAGAGACCACTGAATCGCTCTGCCCCATCAATCAAAAGCTCTGGTCTTGCTATAGTCTGATTATCTCACTTTTAATAGCATAATTATGTGTTTCCATTAGAAACATCCATAAATCTTGACTCAACTGGCTTGAACTCTAGGAGAGTAAATGAAAATAAAAACATCAATCATTATGAGGAAAGAATTAATGAATTATATCAGGGTTGATGGTAGACAGACCTCTATCACATAGTGATAAAAACACAATGCAGTCCTTATGTTAGTAGTCCTTCTGTATGTATGGATCCTGGTAATGTTGCTTTCCTGTCTGGATTTAGTCTTTGAGTGTGAGTGCTTGGATCAGATTTGTTGTGCAGGTGCCAGTGAGATCTACAATGGTTTCCAAGACAAGAGAAGACAAGAAGAAGACAAGGTTCTGGCTAAGAACCTTAAAAAGGCAAAAACCAAGGAAAGATATAAACTACAGCAAAAGGCACTCAGCAAAGGCAGGCTGTAACGACATATTTACTCTTAAGGCGAGACCAGCATTCGTACTTTACCAGCACTCATAAAGCACTCCAAGCTGCAGTCACCGCTGCATAAAATAACAAAACTCTGTCAATATGCTATTCGAGACGTTCACCGCCATTTTGTACAGGACAATTCTTTAAATACAAGACTGTGTGTGGCAGGATCTGAGTAGCTTGATATTCTTTTATTCCCGTCTGGAACACATGGTTTAGACAAACATAAATTCTTGCAACACAGATGATTGGTATCATGCAGCTAAATGAAAGAGTATTCAGGCTTGCATGCTATAGCTGAACACTCTGTCATTTTATTGTCCTTTTTTTAAATGGATTGAGGACCTGAGCAAACTTTGCAAAGGCCTAAGGAACACCTGAACCTTGTCTAATATGCTGAGTGAAGAAAAGGCTTTAATAAAGTGAAGGTAGACACTGTTCAAGCTGAGAATCCCGATAAACAGTTAGATGAAAAAAATCTGAGAACAAGAAAATTCTTATCAAACTGATACCCAACGGGGAATCAAGAATTTCTTTGCTTCATTTCCCTCCGTGAAATCATAAAACACCTCAACAGGCTAGGAAGTTGATCTCACCTCATGGCGGGCTCAGCTCTACCTCTGCCACTCCCAAGGCTGCTGTCTAATATGCCCTTAAACACATCCACAGCCTTCCCAAGCAATGTGTTCTGCAACCTTATGATCAGTTACATCTATGCATCTTGCTGATATTGACCTCTATCAGGCAGATTTTCCTTATTTTTTGTCCTTCAGAATAGATTTTCTGTCATCTGATGCTTTATTTATGATGTATTTTGCTATGTATTTATTTATGATTTGTATTCTTGCATCAGAATATTGTACAGTAATTTCCTCTCTAATAGCTTTTTAAGGGTCCTTTGGCAATACTTGTTTTCTAACTGGATGGAGCTGAAGCCAAGAGAAACAGAAGCACTGATTTTAATTTCTTTTGGAGACTGACAGATGCTTCTCACTTAGTGTCTCCAAGTATGAAAGTGTTACTTATTAGAAAAAAAAAAAAAAAATCCTGATTTAATAATGTTCAGACTTAGGTCAGCAATGTTCCTCTCAAAGCTGATCGACCATTTGGAAAGTAAGGGAGAAAGACAGTGTTGGGATCACTCCTCAAACAATAGAAAAGACAAAATTTACCCAAAATATGTCCTTCAAGGAGCCTCTATGCATTTTACATGAAATGTGAGCAAAAGCAGGAAGAGCTGAAGTCAGGTGCTTGGGTTGCTCTAGCCATACATGTGAGTTCTCAGGGGCTATATACCCTTGCTCTGAAGCTTGTCACTTCACAGGCTGAAGGACATTCCATCTATTTCGCTTATCATAAAGCTAAATTTGGGCTCAGTACAATTTATACTTCTTCATAATTACCCCTATAGAATAGAAATTGTACGTTTTGCTAGGCCCAGAGACTTTGTTGTATGTTTAAGCAGATAACTGTAGCTACTCTGGACTTCTGTTCATTACCAGACATTGCCCTTTTCTTCAAACTGTGCCTTGCCTCTTCAGCAGTGTCCTGTGGCGAACGCAGTCTGCTAGTCCCAAGTTTGCTGCCCCGAGGGACTGTAGCATCTGGCCACAGCTTGCCATCAGCAGGAGCAGAGGCTAACCATGCACGCAAGACAAAGGGACACAGGTGGAACCAGCAATACTGGTATAGACATTGGGTTCCTGCAACAGGCACTTAAAGTACTTGCACAGGGACTTAGATGTCAGTGGTTAGTCAGCACATTCGTTCCATTTCATGGTTTGTTGGTTTTTTTAGTATGAAGTCATGTGAAAACACAATACAGGAATCAATCTCACTCCACTAATGGCTCTCATTGACAGAATGCAGCTTTACCTGAGGCTATAAAGTACCTTCCCATCTGGCTGGACGCGCAGCATGACATTGTCTGTGGTGGTGTCATGGATGAAGGAACGCTTGGAATGGACAAAGAACATGTCGGGAACCCAGATCTTCTTCACCAGCCTGCCGTCAAAGGTCATGCTTTGGTTGTTGGTGCTGGGGAAGGACAGCCTCTCATCTTTCCAGTAGTGTCTCAGATAAAGTGTCATGGTGAAGTCCTGCAACAAACAGGCTTGTGTCACAACTTAGACCTCATCAGCACAGCAACGATTTCTCTTCTCTAGAGCAAATCACAAGCTGCAAAGCACCATTCCTGAGGGCACATCCACTCCCTGAGCTGCAGGAGACATGACTGGCTGCAGCTTGTTTATTCCTCAGGTCAGACCAACTTAGTGAGCACAGAAATCAGAGGCCATCTAGGTGGCGAATCCACCTCTAAAATGCAAATGTTGCATTTTGGTGTCTGTGAGCCACTCTGGGGACCAAAAGTCAGACATAAGGAGGCAGCACTGGTGCTGCCAACCACTTAACCCCGTTCGTGTGTTGCTTTTTCTGGAGCCAACAGTGAAGAAGCATTTGCTGCCTGCACTGCCCTCCATGTTGCTCCCACAACTGCCTTCTCCCAGGCAGCTGGAAGATCCTGTTGCAGTGGGAGCTCTTCCTCCAGCACAGCCACAGAAATCTTTTTGACTCGGCATTTGACTAAAATGGAGGTTTTTTTCTCTTTCTCCTCACATATTGTACTTCTAGATCTGAGGCATGCTCCTTCTCTTTGAGCTCTGCCATATTAGGAGTTGGACCCTAGAGGCACCTACACTTGGGTTTGCCTCTTTCCTTATTTCATAGGAAGCCCTCATGTATCTGAAGAGAAGCTCACACACATGTGTTGATAAGAATGGTGTCTTTGAGTGTAGCTTAATACATTGCCCATAAATTGAGGGAAGTCTGCCCTGGTGTCTAGAGTAGAGGAAGTCATACAAGTTTGGGGTGGAGTTTTTTTAAATAATTTGACATTTTAATTTTTTTTTCCACAACACTTTCTAAGCATTTTGAAATATGGGGGGTTTCTGCAGCCTTTTTTTCAGCAGAAGTGATTTTTTTGTTGCAGCCTGTGCTATTGCTACACTAGAGGCCAATATAATTCTTGGAAATCCTCTGTATTGCATACAACTGAAGCTCCCAAAACCACTGACCATGTTATTTCTTCTCTTTCATTTGATCCATTCTGTAGCATTTTAACATCTCTCCCCTCTATTCAAACGTGAAGAAAATCCTTCTGGGAAACCTTAATGTGTCCTTTATACAGTAATAAATTGGCAGACATTGGTTCTTCAGCGAGAAGTCAATTCCTCACTGTTTTTGCATAACGCTACATTTATGATTGCTGTGAAATAATCAAGTATTGTCAACTTTCATTTGAAAAGATTTATTAATACTAGTTTTAGGCTATGAAATGGGAACCACAATATTTTACAACGCTTCATCTGAAAATCCCCCAAGCAACAACCACATAATATCTCCCTCTTCTTTTAGTCCATTTCTCACAGATACTATTAGCTCTCCCACTATGTTTTGCAAATTAATTTCCAGTCCTGGGTAATGATCTAGTGTTTTTCCCTTCTTCCTATCTTTCCTCCAGATAAAACATCTGCCCCACACATCCTGCAAAAGCTCTGTTCATTTCAGGGTCAGTGGCCCATAAGAGATTCTTATAAATTTTAAAATTAATTGGACAGAAAGAATCTGATTTGTGACATCTTAATGAAGTTTTATAATGTCCCCCATTATTTTACCGCTCTCTTGCAAATAGTCATAAAGTAGAAGGAAAAAAAGAAAAAAAAAAAAAGTAAATACTGATGTATCTAACTCCTCAAGCTTAAATTTAGTACAGAGTTGTCCTGGGTTCAGGTTAACTATCACAAACAGCTGCTGGCCCAAAAAGTTGGGAGGGGCTGCAGCCGGGATAACCAACCGAACCAGCCAGTGAGATATTTGATACCATATTGATGTCATGATCCTGTGTAAGAGGAGGGCTGGCCCGGGAAGGGGGCACTTGTTTTCAACTTGCTTCAGCGTGTAGCTTCAGTGCAGCTGGAGCAGGGAAAGTTGGTGTCTCGGGCACAGATGGAGCCTTCTTGGCTTCTATTACTCTCTTTGTCTATCATTCCATTATTACTGTCATCAGTATTCTAGTTTTCTTCTCCATCCATATTGTTTTATTAAACTGTCCTTATCTCAACCCAGGGGATGTCACCCTTTTTTTACTTCCTCCCGATTCTCCTTCCCATCCCACAGGAAGGGATGTGGATGTTGGGGGTAGAGGGAAGCGATGGGTGAGATGTTGCGTGGTGTTTAGCTGCCAGCAGAGGTTAAACCACGACAAGGTCAATGTCACTGATGTTTCTTAATTTAAAAAACAAGCAATGGTCTTGCAAAGCACCATGGCCTTTTTCTATAAAGCTGAATGAGTTAAAGAGAATTGATTCTGATGATATAAAGTCTTCTCCATTGGTATGTTGCAAACAGTCAAAATTGCAAAGAGCAAGGTGATACAACTGCTAATGTGCCAAAGGCAAGTTCTGGAGAAACTCCACCCCTCTGGGCTCACTCTGGCTGCCCTGTCGAGACCAGGACAGGCTGAACCAGTGTTGCTCTCAGGATGCCTACATGGCTTCTGGTTGGGAGCTAGCTGGCCCCTGACCACTTCAGAACATGGCCAGAGTGNGGTACCTGGTGCTCAGCCAAGGTCAAACCCGCCACATGCCTTAAACCCAACACATTAATTGGTCTTCTCAGAACTTTTAAACATGCTATCACTTCTTAAGAAAATGTAAAAACCCAACTCCTTTGGGACAGTCTTGGTAGTGTTGTATCATTTTGTCCTAGAGCAAAGAAAGTGTCAGTGTCAGATTTCTTTCTTCCCCTTCAAGGTAAATGAAATGGTAGTATGAGGTCAATAGAAGTAATTGCTCACAGATTCAGATGAAACCCAAATCTCCCTGCTAGGGGCTGTGAATTGTCCATCCTTGGAGGTATTCAAATCCCGCAGGCATGAATCTAGGCAGCCTGCTCTAGCCTGCCCTGCTCTCAGAAGGAGTTTGGGCTAGATGGTCTCCAGAAGACCCATCTGACCTTAGCCCTTCTGTGACTCTTACCATGTCCACCTCAGAAATGCTGTCCAGACTTTCAACTTGGACATCCACACCAACAGGAATTGCAGGGCCTGGGGGAAAATAGTCAAAAGTTGACGAAATATAAACCTGGAGAGACAAACTAATCTTTTGGCTTTTGTATCTTTCAGATTGTGCATCTCTTTTTATCTATAACAGAGACAACAGTAAACCAATTTGAAGTAGAAACAATTTGAATTCATAACAAAATCCCCTTAATAACAATCAAAATCAGCAATGAAACTGACCTCTTACTGACTTTCTTTTTTCAGTGTGTCATCCTACATGTTGCTTCAAAATTTAAAAGCAATTTTATTTGCTTTTAGAATTAGCACTCCCATCCAGGCTCGTGAGACAGATGCCTGTCAGAGCATCCACTCACACAGAGATAGTGGTGACGCAGCTAAGGAAATGTGGGAGAGTTATTTGGAATTTTTCCCTCACTTCTGCTCCCCTCTCAGGCTAATAACATACCTGAGAGCTACTCTGTGTATTTGGCTTTCACATTACTCGGTGCTCAGCTGTGGAAAAGACAGGGTGACGAGAGTGGATGTGTTGCAGTACATAGACATGTGCCACTGACCCGGGGGCTCCTGAAGGGACCCATGTAATAGGGATTTTGATTTTTTTTTTTCTCCCCCAGGCTTTCACTAGCCCCTCACATACCTCTGGCAATTACTGTACAGGAGATTTGTCCAGACAAATAAAGCTCACATTAGCAGACTGCTATGAAACTGAAACGTTTTTAAATTAATTGAACACGCTGGTATTTGGTATATTGAGCATTTAGCAATAAAATCTTCTTCCATCAGAGTATATAATGGTATCCTGGATTTGAATGACCATCTGTCAGCCAGAAAGGGGTAGATAAATTACAACATTCTCTAATCCGATGGGCTGAAAGGAAACATGTTCTCCTTCATCCATTTCCCTGAAAGCCTAGGTTGCTCTAGCACACAGCCACAAAACTGTGAGCAAGCATTAGCACATGGCAGTCAATATATTTTGTTTTGGGTTATGAATGAAATGGCCAGGTCAGTAAGCGTGGTACGTGATTTGGTTATGCACACACATCATCGTAGTAAGGTGAAATCTTAGAATTTCCCCATCATTGAGGAATAAACATAAGGTGCACTTGCAGATTTTTATCAGAAGGAAGTGTCGCTGAAGAACAGGAATATTACATTGTCTGTAATCACATTTCCATGCCTTTGACTATACTATTTGTTCACGCAAGAAAGGTTAATTTCACTGCAACCCTATGCCCCCTAGCATGTCATGAATTCACAACACAAAACAACAGAAATCAGAGACAGAAAAGGGTCTGCTTGTCAATCTGCTTTTTCACCTGAGTGCATGTTGGAGTAGAAAGAAGTGACAGTGCAAAACAGAAACAGTAGCAAATGTGCATGTTTCATACCTCCAAATCCTGGTCTCATGCTGAAGTCATGGTCGTCTATTCGCAGGAGCTGCTCTGACTTCGTCAGGGGAGATTTGGTGATGTCAGGGCTTCGTTTTAGGATTGGACTACCAGGAAGAGAGAAGCACAACTATGAGCCCTGAGCAGTGCCTGTGAGAAATATGTGCCTGCTTCGCTCCGTTACCCCTTAGACCACTTAGCCCTCAGACCACAACCATGTGATTGCTTGCAGTGGTTGGCAGCGTGCCATTAAAACATGATTCCTGCACTCAACATACAACTTAGGCACCTGTGATAACTCTGGCACTGAGAAAACTTTTATTTAGTGACCTTTTGTCTCTGTAAAATTTTCTCTGTTTATAGCCCAATTTGGAGACAATAATTCAAAAGTCTGGGCTGGAGGAATAGTGTGTGTAGGTAAATGGGGGAATGGAAACCACAGAGGGAAGGCATTTCTGACATATGATGGCAGTGAGGCCAGGAATTAGGAAAACAATATATCAAATAAACTACTGGCTGTTGTCCAGGAACAAAATGGAGACAGGCTGGGAACCAGGCCAGGAGGCAGGTTATCTTCTAACTTGGGATCAAATTATTAGCTCCTGCCCCAGATTTCTAAAAAAGATAAAAAAGACCATTAAAGACCTAGGAGGTCTCTGAATATTAAAGAGTCTGGGAGAGTCATTCCAGAAGCTGTTGGAGTTGCATCAAATGCCAGGTAGAGAATGCTCTACTCCTCCTCCACATCCAAGGTGCAAAATACTGTTCAGTGTCCCAGTGCTTCAGCTGGAATAGTGGTGGCAGCAGCTCCTTAGTTGCTCCATCATGTAGGTGAAACCCTTTTGTCCTCAGAGCCAGATCTATGACAGCTGCTAAGACAGTAAAAGGGCTCAAAGGAAAGGAGGAAAGATTTTGCTGATTCTTGAACTGAAAAAAAGACGGCATGCTGAGAGAGGTAGTTATCTGAATATACAGAAGACAAGTCAGAAATAAACAAAAACAGGACAATAAAGAAACTTGATGAGGAATGCGTTGCCGAGACAAAGCTCCTCCTAAATGAGACTGCTTAGCTGTGCTGTACTTCTCACAGGCTCGTGGGCAAGTCAATATAGAAGCCATGAGAGGCCAAAACAACAGTCTCCTAACAGATACCAGCAGTGTTATCAACAACTCCTCTCTCAAACCCAGAGTTTTATCTGAACTACAGAGTACCTTAGAAGGATACTCAATCTCAGTTTAATAAATTCTAGGAGTGATGAGTCATCTACCTCTGTCACTGAGTTCTTCGTGTCATGAATTATCCCTCAGGCATTTTAAAAAGTGGCCCCTGCTTGTGCTTTAGATTAAATTCAGCCTCTGAAAGACCTGTGGCACTGTGAGCATGCATTGAGGAAAATTCATATTTCGCTAAGATAGTGGAGCGATATTAGCAGGTCACTGGCAAAACCTCCAACATTTGTGAGCAGTCTTGACCGTGCTCAGAAAGACACTTTCTCCCTGACAGTGGCAGAGGGAGGGACGAGTGGTGTGATGGAGGGCCCGTGGAGGGGCGCTCAGCTCTGCAGAAGGGATGCTCAGAGGGAAGGTGCCCACTCACCCATCACGGGTGACACAAACCGTGCAGCAGTGCAACGTGAAGCCCAGAGGGGCTGTGGCAAATGGCCATGGTATCACACCTCACCCCCATGAGGGTGCCAGGCAATGTGGCTTCCTCTAGGGCCTGCTGGATCTTCCTAATGGCTTGACTTCTATCTAAATATGACTGGCATCTCGAGTGATGTCCCCTTCCCCTGCCTCAGCCTCAGGGGCTGGGCCAGTAGAAGCCGCTGGAGGGTTTTGCCTACCTGCCTTGCTTGTGCGCCTCGCCGTGGGCCTCCCGCCTCTGCCGCTGCGGCCGACTGCGGGAAACACAGGAAAAGGGAGAACTGAGACAGGCGGTTACGGGTAAGGGGTGGTGAGGACATTGGGAGAGAAGCACGGTGGGAAGCACCAGATCTTCACAGTGTTACCTTCTGTCATGTGTGAAATGGCTCTTACCTTTTTTTTTTTAATCTTTTTACCAAAAGCCAGTGTCAGGCTGGGCATGGTCTAGGGTGTGGAGGGTGAGGGTACTGGGGACTTGCTGGGGACTTGCAGCCAAGGCAAGATAAAAGGAGGAAAGTGATAAATTTTTGTAAGGTGGGACACCACTGGTTTTGACAGCCTGGCAAAAGACAAAGACAGTAGGCCCAACCATCTCCTCCACAGCCACAGCCGGAGCAGGCAGGGGCTCTGGAGAGAGGCCGTGCTACACAGGCCGAAGTGGGCTGCCCAGGGGCCTCAGCCAGCAGGGAGCACAGCCATGAAATCCCTTCACCAGAGGCAGTTGAGTATTTTCATGAGAAGAAAATCTTTTCAGCGTACTCCGGGAGTGAAAAAAAAAGTAAAATACCATAGGAATATTTGTTTCTGGTTTCATATTGTCTCCCAGCTGTCTGTCAAGAAAGCTCCTCTCAGGTGTTTGGCCATTAATTTATTTTATCATTAAATGAAAGAATATTGCTTTCAACAATGCAAGTGCTAGCTTGAGCAAAAGTAACATTTTAAACATTTAACAGTTTTAACTCATCTTTAATTAAAAGCTTAAAAAATTAGCTCCTCTCTGTAATAAACACTAACTGTAATCAACTCTACTAATGAGCATTTTTGCCCACAAACATACATTTCAAATCCCTCTGTAGAGGTTTACAGCAGCAAAACTCCTTTCACAGTAATGAGCATCACCACCTGGGCACCATTGTTCCTTCGATGATCAATAGCCGAACCCCAGACCTCCAGAAGGGTTTTCCCCTGGGTTAGGAACTCTCTGAAAGCTGGTAACATTGGATGGAAATTAATCTTTCTGCTGCCACAGAGAAGAACACTACCTCCACATCCTAGGTTAGGGATGGGCACATTGGATTGTATCACTGATTCACCATAATTTTAAACACTGACCGAGTGGGATTGTTGTGGGTTTTTTTTCCAGAATCTGCTCTGTGCTTCCCAGAGGTGCTCTGGGAATAATCCTACAGGCAGACCATTTATTTGGGGAAGCTTTAGGCCATGTAGCACCATTGCTATTACAAGGAGCAGCTTCTTTGGCACTGCTTGGACCTGGGCATCATGTAGCAAAACGTACTTGAGAATGGAAATGCACTTTCTGGAGTCTTCTGCTTTGTCAATATGCCCTTGGGCTGTGGCTGATGTGTCTCCCTGCTGCCTGCTTCTCATCTGCTGGCTGTCAGGAAATAATTTCACGTGTTTTGGGGATAAGCAGATTCTGTCAACAAGCTGACCTACTTACATGACTTTAAAGTGCCCTAGTAAACTCTTGGCTGTTCAGAAAAAATGCTGGTATTCAAACAGGGATGAAACAGGTCATATTCTTGTGATTTCTAATTTTCATTTCTCTTTGTAGAGCTTGTTTTGTGGTTCATGTTAGCCATTGCCCTATCCTGCCTTTCAAGAGAGCCTTCAAGGCATCGCCGTCAAGGATTCATGGTCAAATCCTTCCTGTCCTCTGCACACAGCAACCCTGGGTGGTTCCTCTTGTTTATTCTGGGTGATTGTCCACTGCCTCTAAACTAACTTTATTTCCTTATCACAAACCAGCCTAAAATGTCCCTTGTGCTCCAGCCACCACAGGGGACTGTGTTCATTTGTGCTTTGGTTCATCTCCTTCACTTCTTTTTGCCAGTCTCCTTCTTCTTATAACAGCTCTGAGGTTACCGAGCCTCCCCCACTTTCCTATCTCCTCCAGCAGCAGCAAACCATTTTCACCTGTTGCCAATCACTCCCCAGTTACTGCCATTTGAAGCCCCATTTTTTTTCTGTTCAATAAATAGCTTTTCTGGTCTGGTTCCTGAGGAGTGCTCTGCTGGCTAGGTGATCAATGACAGCACTATCATGGGACCCCATTAGCCTGCCCGTTCAGGCTGTGAATTGATGGCAGGCCACTTCGGCTTCCCCTTGCATGTCTGCTGCCCCTGAGCCTTTGGGGCAGAGAGCTGCACTGAGGAGATTCGATCCAGATGTTGTTTGCAGATTGCTCTGTGCAACTGTTTGCCACCATAGCCCTGCAGTGTGACAGCATTGCTCCTGCCTTTGCTGGGGTGACAGGCTGCCTTTAAAACTAACAGATAACTCCTGAGGTAAACTATACTGAATAATGAACCTTTTTTTTTTTCCCCTAATGTCAATATTTATCTCCTAAAAGTTACGGTGCTGAGAGACATTTCATGGCTCATGAAGCTCGCTGAGACGCTTTATGAAAAAGCAACAACTGGAGCAGAGTGGCATTTATTCACAGTGTTCCCTGCACATTGCTAGATCAGCTCTCAGGCCCCTGATGGCAGCTGGGGTGATGCAACTCCTCCAAAGTCATCATCATTCCCCCAGATCCCCTCACTGTTTCAAGGGATCATGAGATGCTTCTATGTCAAAGGCTGAGGCTTGCTGGAACTGAATGTGAATGATGTGACTGAAGCTTAGGATAGCTAGTGAAAAAAAAAAAATTAGTAAAACCAGATTTTCATCACTATTGCTACAGATACAAGGCAAAAATTACTTACTCATTTTTAAAAAAAAAAAGTCCAGGATTTACTATGACACTTACAGTCCTCTGAACACAACAAAAAGTGTTGCAGGGTTAGAAATAACTATGTCTGATTTTCAGAAAAGGCAGTCAAGCTAGGTCATCTGAAGGTCCCAGTAGACATTTCCAAATGCCCAGCTACACAGGACGTGTGCTAGAGGAGTGTCAGGTCCACACCTGCAGTGTTCACCAGAAACCCCACAGCATTCTTCATATTTCAAATAAGAGCTTTTGGAAGCAACTACAACAGATGTGAGAGAAGTCACTTCCCATCTCTGTGTTTTAGTTTGTAATTACTCATGCAGCATACATTTCCCACCTGTGAATCACTCTCTTTCTCTATGTGAGGCAATAGACCTGTAGCAGGCACTGACCTGTTTTACACACTTATTAGGATAATCTCATTAGGGTATGAGAACATTTCTTCCTTGAGAAGTTAAATTAAGACACAGTTTGAGTTCTTCAGGATAAAACAAGATCCAGTGTATTTTCCTCAAGAGAAAAGTCAAAGTAAGTTGTTGAAGTAATGGAGCCAGATTCACGTGGTATTTTCTGGGTCTAAGAGGTGACATCCTCAAGGAATGGTGCTGGTGGGCTTGACGAACTGGACTAACGCTAACTTTATTGACAGATTTCATGAAATTCTGGGACAGCCTGGCTCTTCCATCCTTTACATTATTCTTAGGTCTGAAAAGAGGATGGCATATGAAAGAAGAGATGTCAGAACAGATCTTGTCTCAGGAACCATTATTGAGATGTGACATAATCCCTTCAATTATGTGGTAAGTTGTCCCTGGCTGGATGCCAAATGCCCACCAAAGCTGCTCTATCACTCCCATCCTCAACTAGACAGGGGAGAGAAAATACAATGAAAGGCTCAAGGGTCAAGATAAGGACATGGAAACATCATTCAGCAATTATCATCATGGGCAAAAAAGACTTGACTTGGGGAAATTAATTTATTACCAATCAAATCAGAGTAGGATAATAAGAAACAACAAAATCTTGAAACACCTTCACTCTACTGCTCCCTTCTTACTGGGCTCAACTTCACTTCCCATTTTCTCTACCTCCTCCCTCCTGCAACACAAGGGATGGAGAATAAGTGTTGCAATCAGGTCATCGCACATTGTCTCTGCAGCTCCTTCCTCCTCAGGACAACTTTAAATGCTCTTCCCCTGCTCCAGTGTGGGATCTCTCCCATGGGAGACAGTGTTCCATGAACTTCTTCAGCCTGAGTCCTTCCCACGGGCTACAGCTCTTCACAAACTTCTCCAGTGTTTGTCCCTTCCAGAGGACACACTCCTTCAGGAGCAGACTGCTCCAGCATGAGTCCCTGACAGGTTCAAAAACCTGCTCCAGGATGGGCTCTTCTCTCTGTGTGTCCACAGGTCCTGCCAGGAGCCTGCTCCAGCATGGGCTTCCCATGGGGTCACAGCCTCTTTTGAACATCCACCTGCCCCAGCATGAGGTCCTCCACAGGCTCCATGTAGATATCTGCTCCACTGTTAACCTCCATGGGCTGCAGGGGAACAGTCTGTCTCAACATGGTCTTCACCATAGGCTGAAGGGAAATCTCTACTGGAACACCTCCTCCTCATCCTTCTTCACTGACCTTGGTGCTTGCACGGTTGTTTCTCTCACTTATTCTCACTCCTCTCTTTGTCTGAACTCTGGCTGCAACTGACTCCAAACCTCCTACCCTGAGCTGAGACACCCACCTCCCTGGGAAGACTGACAGATGGGAGTTTGGGCAGGGACACCCAGGGTGCCCTTTCCTTCTCTGTTTATCTCATGCCTGGATGATGCCTCCACTCCTTCTCTGGTGCAGAGACTGTGGAGTCTGCCCCTCTACCCTCTGAAACCACCATACATTTGATTTTGACAGATACAACCTCTGCAGCTCACACTGTGCTGTGATGTAGCTGATCCATAACCTCTCCTACTACTGCCACAAGACAAGGGAGCATGTAGAGCTCGTCAAGTCAGTTTTCAGCAAGATTTTCAATTGGAAAGTAATGAGTGATGTAAACAAGGATGACCTGCCAGCCGTGCCATGGTGGTCAGCTTTGGACTCCCTGTCCCTGGGTGGACACTGATGGACAACTTGTGTGGTGTCAACTGCCCTGCACCTACTATGCTGCACAGCCTTTGTGTCGTGCTGGGCAGGAAAATAGCACGAGTCATGTTTTCCTTGATCTGTCCATAAAATTATGTCTGGGGGAGGCCCTGACGAAGTGCTGCCCAAGGCAAAAAGACCACAAGAGAGCAGAGGGGGCAGCCCAACTCCCTGCAGGGGACAAAGGCTTGATGGGGAGGACAGGGGAATTGCAAGGATGTATTGGTAATATGGGAGAGCTGTGAGAAGTGTAAAGGTCTTATAAGAGAACTCTGCTTAAATATTTGACAAGGTTTTGTTTCTCCCTGTTTTATGACCAGTGAGCGTCTTGGGTTCGTATCGCCTCATCATGATGTTAAAGGCAGAAACCAGGCAAGGGGTGCTGTGTTGGGAAATGGGGGAGAGGCAGGAAGGGGCTGGGGATTGTATGCACAAACATGTAGAAGGTTTCTGCAGAGAAAAAGTGCGGCAGAGGCAAAGAGATCTTGGATCTGCAACAGAGCCTGTGTGTTGGGTGAGGTTGAGGAGAAAAGAATCTGAATAGGTAGAGATGTGGGGGGAGGAGAAACACTAAGTAAGGCCAGAGGGGAAGATGTCAGAAGGACCAGAGAGGACACATCAGGCTCAAACGATGTCTCATCATTGTGCGGGATGACTCCTGGGGTACTGACACCCCTGACAGTCCTGCATGAGTAGGGGTGTGCCCTCATCACAGAGTGATAGGAGACAGATGCTGCCTGGCCCCTGGAGATGCATGAACCTCATTGGGCTAAAGAACATCCCAGGCTCTGTCCTAAAGGAAGGAAAGCAGTTTAGGGGCAGAGGGTTCACAAAAAGTTCCTCCATAAAGCGCCTTTGACCTGCAAATGGATTGGGAAGACCTTCTAAGCAAGCAGGAGATGCTGGTGGGCAGGTAATGCAGCGGGACTAGGTGAAAGACTGAAAGGTAGTCCAGAGCCCAGAGAAGTGCTTTGCAGGAAGAGAAAGAGTGAGGTAGCGAAATGGGGAAAAAACCTATCCAGGACCTGATGGAGCAGCAAGCAAGCTTGCAATGAGAGGCAGTTGCGCTTATCCAGTGACTTGCACTGCAGGACACGTGATCCACTGAGTAACATACTAATTCCCAGAGATAATGTAGGATAGAAACCCACTAATGGGTACTCAAATTGGGAGAGTTACAAAGCTGTGATCTGTAAACAATCCACTAAAAAACGAGAAAAATTAATCATGAAATGTATTTAATCTTGGCATTTGGTAAGCCCTTGTTTGCTTGTAATTATTTTGAATAGTATCATTATAATTAGTAGGTTTAAAGATGATGAAGAGAGGTGACCCATTGCTATTATAGGTGGTTGTATCTACGAAAAGAAATGGGGAAAGAGCCCTATTTTTTATGTTCACATCACCAAGTCTGAGAAACAACTGTTGTACCATCTTATTTTTGAGTGATACAGAAAATTCAGTGAGAACCCCGTTTTAATCTGATATCACTTGAATATAGATCTATCCAGAATGCAAACTGTGCAGAGGCAGGTGACATACATACATCTTCCAAATTTTGCACTTTCTATGTTCTTTGCCTTGACGTAAACACTGGCAAAAGAAAAAAATGAAACGAAGCCACACATATTGATTATTCACAGAAATGTTATGCCACCTGAGGTCTTGGCACTGTCCCTGACATTGCAAAAATCAAAGTGCCCCATGTGGCAGAAATTGCATGCGGTGTGTGTGTGTTTGTTGGGTTTTGCATTATACAGGTTGAAAGGAAGGGTTGGAGGGAGCAGAAGGAGCATGACTTGAGGTCCATCCTGCTATCTGAGGAGGAGGCAGACTTGGTGCCAGGGCTCAGCTAGAAGAAAAAGAGAAATGTATGAAGGGAAGCGGAGCAACTAACGGGGCAATGTAGAATGCACTGAAAGATTTCATGTCTGCCTCATCTTAGAAGAAAAGTTGACTTGTAAGCAGATGTCAGCACAGTGCAGATCAGGCAAGCGCATGTTAAGGAATATTTAGATAAATTGGAGGTATTTAAATCAAGAGGTTGATGGCAGTTCCCTGGGAACACTGAGTGTAGCAGCTGTTACAGTCTCTGAACTGTAAGCAGGTGCCTCCGAGGACTCATCACAGATGGGTGACGCCCATGGGATGAACACGAGACCTGGTTTTAAGCAGGAAACAAAAGAAGGATGTTGGAGTTTTGACATTTGGAAAGAAACAGGGACAAACTTGTGATCTGTTTGTCTGCTCCCTCCGAGGTAGCAGCATTATATAAAGATCACTCAGTGTGAGTCTTTTCAATAATTGACATCAAACCAGCCCAAAGTCCTTTCTGACAGTGTAACTGGCCGTGTTAATGTAAGCAGGAGGAAAAGCAGATTTGAGTGAGGTTTTTAATATTTCACTACTAAACTAAGGGAAGTACGGTTGAGATGAAACTGTGACTTTGAGTGTGGTTGAAAGACTGTCGTTTGAGCAACTGCCATTAGTTTGCTGTCAAGAGATGTTAAATGACATCTCACGGATTTCATCTTGGAAAGTGCTAGCCAATATTTCCAATAATAATGCAGATGGCAGAACTATCAAACTCGTGCATGACAACATACTTGAAAGAGAAACAGACATTCTGGGGTCTAGGATCAGAATTCAAAGCAGGCTCAACACGTCGGAGAAAAGGTCTGATGTCAATAAGATGAATTTCAGTGAAAGAGAATACAAAGAACTTATTGAGTACAGAGAAATAATTGTACAAATGCAGAATGGAAAACAATTAGCTAATGATCAATACTACACTTGTCTTTGTTCCTTATTTACAACAATGAAAGGATTTTGTCTTTATAAGGGCAATGAAAAGCATGAGCAATTAAGGAATTTGCACTACAAAAAAAAAAATACAAAATTGTAACAGGTCTGCTGTTGGAGCAATGTTAAGAAATACTCATGCTGACACAGGACCAGAGACAAATTAAAGTAAGTGCACTGAACAGTAACAAATCACCAGGCTTTTACCCAGAAGAAAGTCAAGTAAGAAACTACTGAGCTAGCATTTAAATTGTCCTTGGTATCACAAGAGTTGAAGGTGACAACTTCCCACTTCCTTGGAAGAAGAGCTCCAAGTGGACTCTGAGAAGCTACAGACTGCTCCACTGAACATATTAACTACAAAGACAGGAAAAACCACCAGTAGTAGCAACCAGATAAATATGGTATATATTAAGAGTGAGAAGCAGTCTAACCTAGTCAGAACTAGTCAGAAAGAAGGAAGCTCCCTGCATGTAAATACAAAATAAGAAACAGAGGAATAATGGAGAATTTTCACTGTGAAGAAAGGTTTTCAGTATAGTGCCATGGAAATCTATGATAGAATCACTGTTGTTCAATAGCTTTATAAATTATTTTGGAGAAAAGTATAATTACTGGCAACAATATTTACTGAGGATATGTAACAAAGTTAGTTAAAATCAGAACTATGGGAAGAGAAATACAGCAGAATCTGATGATATCAAGTGACTTCAGAAAAAATCAGTGTTAGTGAATTCAGAAAAACGTACATTGTTTTGTACTTTGTCTTTGAAAATTTTTCCATTGTATTTTCTGAAACAATGTTAGGATAGCAATGGCCTCCAAATCAACTGATGCTGCTTAGGAAGGAGGTCTCTTGGTTTTGGGCCCCACACTACAAGGAAGATATTGAAGTACAGGAGCGTGCCCAAAGAAGAGCAACAAAGCTGGTGAAGGGTCTAGAGCACAAATATTACGAGTAGTGGTTGAGGAAGCTGCGGTTGTTTAGCCTGGAGAAAAGGAGGCTGAGGGGAAACCTCTAAAACTACCTGAATGTAGGTTGTAGTGAGGTGGGAACTCATCTTTTCTCCCAACTGACAAATGATAGGACAAGAGCAAACAGCCTCAAGCTGCACCAGGCGAGGTTTAGGTTTGATATTAGGAAAAAAATATTCACTGAAAGGATTCTAAAGCATTGAAACACGCTGCCCGGGGAAGTAGTTGAGTCACCATCCCTGGAGATATTTAAAAGGTGGGTAGGTGTGGCACTCAGAGACATGTTTTAGTGGTGGACTTGGCTGTACTGGGTTAATGACTGGACTCAATGATCTTAAAGGTCTTTTCCAACACAAATAATTTTATGATTCTATAATTCAGTATCATTGTGAGTGTTTCTTGGTAGACATTATCTTGATGTTCCGCAGCGCTCGAAAAGACAAGCAGAAGGTTAGGCATTATTGGGAATGGGGCAGTAAACTGGACTCAAAGCATTTCAATATTATTAGTAATGCCAAGACATGTCCACATCTTACACATCCAGTGCCCATATTTGGAAAAAAACAAGAGGAAAGAGAGAGCTCAGAGGTGGAGAGGTCTTCCAGACAGGTTGAGCAGGGCTCTCTGAGTGGGAAAGGAAACAAGAGCCAAGTGATACAGTGCAATGATATAAAATCAGGAGCGGTATGGTGAAGCTGAACAACAATCTTTTTCTCAAGGTTTTCCACAACATATAACAAGAACAAATTTGAAAGGAAGCAGACAAACATGGTATGTCACCATACCATGAAATTCATTCTCATTGATAGCTGTGAGTGTTAAAAACACAAGTGAGTTTGGAAGGTGACTGAGCAATTTTTAGAAGAAAGATCAGCAGGAGCATTTCAGATGTGAATCCAATCCCAGAATCAGAAAATCAAACTATTCACATGTACTCAGAAGGGAGGAAACTGCCTTGCAGTGTTTTTTGGTTTGTTTGGGTTGATTTGTGGGGTTTTTTGTTGGGCTGCAGATAGGATTTTAAAGCCGGTTACATCTCTTCACACCAGCTCATAAAAACCATTGGAATAATGGTGAGATAGAAGACAATATGAAGCTGCTGATCCTGAGCAAGTTACAGGTGGCAACGTTGACCAAAGATTTTGTCACCAGTGGGCCAGTGAAGTGGCACAATACCTGAGTGTATGAACATAGTTACAGAAGTACCAGTAGAGACTGTGTTCTGCCATGAATCACCTGAATAAGGATAGGAGACTATGTGAACTGTAGACCCAAAATAAGTTCTAGAAAGGATGAGACTGGTGTTAATGATGCAAGTAAAAAATGTAATTTTCAAAGCATCATCAGTTGCAATGATATGCAGAGAGAAGACACTTTTGGCTGAGTTGTGAGGAAAAACCCACAAGATTTCCCAGAAAAGTTGTTTATGCAGGATTGACGTTACTTGAAAGAACATCAGGGGTTAAAGGCAATAGAAAGAAATAACAAAGCAATAATGAAAAATAAGGTAATGTATAACAGGATAAAGGAGATGAGCACTATTGGACAGAAGAAAAGGATTTCTGGAAAGTAGACGAAGAGGTAAGACAGGCAGAAGCAACAGCTGCTGGAGTAGAGGAGGAAGTTACAGAGCAATATAGAGTGAAAAGCAGCAGGAGAGAACTCGGCAGAGCTGTGTCAAGGGCAAGAGTTGTGCCTAGGGGTATATAAATTAGGCAGGTGAGGAGGAGAAAGAAAGTCAGGGACAAAATCAAAAGAAACAGCAAATTGAAGAAAAGGGGGAACCTTGTATCAGGGAAAGAAAATGAATGAAGGGGATGGAGGTGAAAGGAGGAAAGGGAAAGGCAAGTTACCGACAGGGGAGAAGGAGAGACCCCAGTTGCATTGGACTGAAGCTCACATTGGGCTTCTTGTTGCTCTGCTGAGACCCATCAGTGCTGGTGTAAATGGTGTCAAGCCACGGCACAAATTGCTGATCCTAAAAAACCGGTACCTTGGGAGCTGTAGGTGCTCAGTGCTCCAGTGGATCTGACTTGCTATTGATGATGTGCTCCTGTAGGCAGTGCTTTCAATGGGCATTTTACAGGCTTATCATGCACTCTGAAGATCTGATCTAAAGACAGCTTGCATTCATAAGGTTTGCTCATGAAAATAAATGCTTTCAAGATCTATTCTAAACATAAGATACAAGATCAAAACTCTAGAAAATGAGAATGGCTTAAGGATTGCTGAGAGGTAAAGGAAGAAATTCTGTTAGGGACAAATTTATAAGACTAGAAAAAGCATTGAGAGGGCAAGAAGAGAGGATTTGCCCCACGTGTAAGAGGCAGCCTCGTTGAGGGTACCGGGATAGCCACGTGTGATTTTCAGAGCATAGACAGCTTGCACGCAGCATGGCTGGGGTACGGAGCAGCTGAATATCTGGATTTCTGCTAGGCCTTTGATATAGTCTCCCACAACATCCTACTCGGCAAGTTGAAGAGATACGGATTTGATGGGTGGACTGTCCTGTGAATAAGGAATCGGCTGGATGGTTGCATCCAGAGGGTAGCGATCAATGGCTTGAAGTGCAGATGTAGAGCAGTGACAAGTGGTGTTCCTCAAGGGTCCGTACTGGGACTTGTGCTGTTTAATATTTGTATCAATGATATAGACAGTGGGATCTAGTACACCATCAGCAAGTTTGCAGATGACACCAAGCTGAGTGGTGCTGTCTATATACCAGAGGGATGGGATGTTGTCCAGAAGGACCTGGACAAACTGGAGAAGTGAGCCCAGGCGAACCTCGTGAGGTTCAACAAGACCAAATGCAGGGTCCTGCACCTGGGTCAGAACAATCCTCCTCATCAATACAGGCTGGGGAATGAGGTAATTGGAAGCAGCCCTGTGGAAAAGGACTTGGGAGTGCTGGTGGATGAGAAGCTGGACATGAGCAGGCAGTGTGCACTGCTGCCCAGAAGGCCAATCGCATCCTGGGCTACATCAAAAGAAGCGTGGCCAGCAGATCAAGAGAGGTGTTTCTGCCCCTCTGCTCTGCTCTGGTCAGACCTCACCTGGAGTACTGTGTCCAGTTCTGGAGCCTTTAGTACAAGAAGGACGTGGACCTGATGGAGGGAGTCTGGAGGAGGGCCACGAAAATGATCATTGGGTTGGAACACCTCTCCTACGACGACAGGCTGAGGGAGTTGAGGTTGTTCAGCCTGGAGAAGAGAAAGCTTCAGGGAGACCTAATAGTGACCTTCCAGTAGCTGAAGGGGGCCTACAAGAAGGCTGGAAAGGGACTGTTCACAAAGGCCCGTAGTGACAAGGACAACGGACAATGGTTTTAAACTAGAGAAGGGCAGATTTAGGTTGGATGCTGGGAATAAGTTCTTTACCATGAAGGTAGTGAAACACTGGAACAGGTTGCCCAGGGAGATAGTTGAGGCCTCATCCCTGGAGATATTCAAGGTGAGGCTCGACAAGGCTCTGAGCAACCTGATCTAGTTGCGGATGTCCCTGCTCAGTACAGGGAGGTTGGACTACAGATGACCTTTAGAGGTCCCTTCCAACCCAAACCATTCTATGATTCTATGATTCTATGACTCTATGATTCTATGACTGCACTGAAATCCTATCCAAATTCAAGAAAAGTGAGGGAGGATAACTATAAAGTTGCAGATGTTCAACATGATGCTGAGCCTTCAAGAAAGGACTGGGAAGGAATGATGGGCATAACAATGCAGGTTGACTCTCACCACTTAGGACGAGTGTCACTAATTGTGATAACATCTGAAAATGTCATAAAGAGAGAGATCTTTGACCATGAGAGAGACCCTGTGATAACAAGCCCTGCATTTATTGTAGAGATTGTCATTCAGCTGTTTTAAAAGATAGCTCTTTTGACATAAGCACAGACAGGGAGCTCTAGAGGAGTGGAAAATGAGTTGTTATTTGGAGACCAGAGTGATTATAATACGGCCAGGGAACGGTAGGGACATGGCTAAAAACATGAAGTGAGTCTCCTAGCTAAGATTAAACAAATATGATCTGTAAAACCTGAGCAGTGAAATCTCTTCTGCTGAGAGCTGTTTGTCTGAAAGGTGGTTATAATACTGTCCAGGGAGATTTTAGTGCTAAAAGAGATTTTTTTTTTTCCCAGCAGTTAGCTCTGGCAGAACAACCTGGGCTCAGCTCCAGGCCAGTTCTTTTCCTATTGCTCATCCTCTCTAGCAGATTCTGCAAGTCCAATTAGCAACACAGACTTTGGCCCTTTAGTTGACATAACAATATTGTGACCTTTAGCGGGCCTTTTGTATCCTTCTACTTACTCCTGTGCAGCCTGGTGGCTTTCCAAGGGCCTGAGCAGTTGGGAAAGCAGCAGAGAGCCCTCTTGCAGGTGCTCTGGACCTCATCTCCTTCCTGTAGGAGTTTTGGCACTGTGGATTTAACAGGAATAAAAAGCTTTGCAAACCCTGCGGGATTTGCACACGACTGACTGCAAACTGCGAACAAATCTGCAAGGTGAGAAAGGTTTTATTTTTATATTGCTGCTCTTTGAAGTTAAATTCCTTTGAGGTGATTTGTCCTGGAGATTAGCAAAAATAAGTAGTTGAGTGTTTGACTGGCACAGACATTTTTACAATGAATTACAACATCGGAGGGCTCTGTAATAGGTTCCTATGCAATAAAGCTAACTACTTCTCTGCTTGCATACTTTGACCTACACATATCTGCCATTTTCTTGTTGCACAGTGCAACGTGTCCCAAAGCCTCGTCAGTTTTACTTAAGAAATTAGTTGGGACCTTTTAAAAAATTCCTGTCATGCAAACCTGGTCCTCAAAAGACCATGGTTCATTCATGGACTTGTGGGGAAAACCATGCCTGTCTGCTCACTCTTCTTCAGGGCTGTTGTATCTCATGCTAGAATGGCTGCCTGAGGGCATCTACAGTGCCAAAAATTGTGACAGAGAAGGTGTCTGACCCTGTGACCCCCACATTCACTCCAAACACTGTATCAGCAAGTGTGCAAAGGCTGTGGGCTCAGCTGGATTTGAGAAGGTGAAAGAACAAGCCCTGGGGCTGAAAACTGCAGAGTAAATGCTGAGTTTACGTTTGAAAGCAGAATCCAGAGCAAGTGAGTCTCCTCGGAAGAAACATTTGTGAAGCAACACCACACAAATAAAGAAGCTAAAAGCCTGTGTATTTCCTCCATCAACTGCACCATGAGAATCAGGAGCAAAGCTGTACCCGTCTGTCAGGGGCAGCAGGTTGCTGGCAGCACATCCAAAGTGGCAGGTCTCTACAGCAGGTGCCTGAGCTGCCTGCCAACGCTGGTGGCTGGCACTCAGCCCTGGCAGTAGGGCAAGCAGATGGTCTTGTGCACCTAAAGGACTTCTGGAGGCTAGGGAGGTCATGGGTGCAAATCAAGCTGTCGTGAGCATCCTGTGGTAGTGTGGAGGCAGCCTTTTCCACCTCAAACAGATACCATGCATTGATCTCCTCCAAAGCCTGTGACTCTTCAGAATAGAAAAGGAAGTGACAGGATAGATTTCCATCCTGGTCCTTACCACAAGCCTTATGGAGAAAGAAGTAACATAGCTCAGAGAGTAGTAACAAAGTCAATTTTTATAACTTCTTCAGGGCTGAGAGCTGAAGAGAGGGGAAACAGAGTCAAGAGTAAAATTTTCAGGAGTGGTCTTCACTGCAAGCTTTTTGTGATGTTATGTAGCATCCCCACTTGCTCTGCTTTTCTTCCAGCATCTAATTCTGTGATGTCAAAAGGCACTGACTTTGAATGAAATGCAAAAGAACTGTGCCTACTTCAAAACAATTTTATATGATCAGCTTCTTAACATACAGGGACCTACGTACGAGAGCAAGGAGGACTGGCTGTACCTCTAAGGTGAGGTGTCCCACTGTACACCGATGCCCAGTCATGTTGGGCAGACTGTGGGGCTGCAATGGAGACCACAACCACATTCCCAGGAGGACAATGGGAGTAATTCTGTGTACAGCACCTACATGAAAACTGTACAAATGCAGCACCCAGTCCTGATGTCAATCCTGAAAAAGCAGTGAAGGGACAGAGGAAAACAAGCAAATGACTGAGTCAAGGTTATATCTGTGAAGATGAAAAGGAGGCTCGATCCATCTGCAAATGCCTGGATGGAGAAGAGACAAGGTAGCATAGAATAGGAACAATTGGATGAAAGCTGAAGTTAAAAAATACTTGCAATCTCATTCTGAGTTTATTTAACACTGAAGGTATAATTATAAGTTAAGCGTTTGGTGTACAATTTATGCAGAGGGCTTTATTGTTTGAGCTTAGCAGGAAATCAGACAGATGACCATAATTGTCCTTTTCTACTTTATGAATTTTAAGGCTGTTAAAATTATTTGTCTCTCACGGCCTATCCCATCAGAGGGGAAAGTGAGCACTGTACTGGGCACCATGCTGCTGGTGGATGACCCTACACCCACATGTCAGCTTTGCTGCTCTCTCCTCATCAGCCCTCCTCAGGATCAGTCCTGCTCTACTGAGGCAGAAATAGGCCAGAAATTACCTCCCAGGCCAACGTGGGTGCAGCTTCTTTGAGCTGCAACACGTTGGGGCTTACTGGTGGGGTTGTCCTGGTACAATTGCAGCATAGATACAAAGCATGGGTGAAGAGACAGTTCCTACATGAACTGAATAGGCATTTCATTTCCAGTTTCACATATTTCTAACATTCTGCTACTGTGATTTGTTATATTGTCCCTTAATTGCACTGACGCTGTTAAGCGCTGAGTGCAGAGAGAGTTTTTGTTAAAGATGCTGAGGAAGAACATGGCTGTGTGTAACACATTCCACTCTGCTGGAGACTTTTCAGCTCAAACGGTGGTACCTTGCTTCTCGCCATTTTATTTTGCTACAGTCAGCGTATCACCTCCACTGCTATTGCCTTGAAGACTTGATGAAAATAGAGGTTTTGTGGCTGTCTTGCATCCATAGTGTCTCTGGTAATGAATTGCCCGGGGGCTGATCGTGAATAGAGCCACTGCACCCATTTTGCCCATTATATCTCCACAAAGGTGGTGTCACTGCTAAAGCTGTTTTCTATGTGTGAAATGCCTTATGGACCCCCAAGTGACAAGTGGGGCACTGCAGTCACTCTGTAATGCAGTCCTGACTTGCTACAAGGGGAGTACAGGAAACAAAAAGGCACTGCACTTTCCATCCCTTCCATATTTTAGTTATTTTTCCTGAAGGCTAACAGGAGTGATTTGAATTCCTCAGGACTGTGACATTCCTGCATTTCCATGCCTATACACTTTACCATATTGATGATGATATGGAGTCATTGCAGAACAGAGTGACTACAGCAAAGCAGAGAAGACACAGAATCAGTCTGTCACAAGCAGAAGTACACAACATTTGAACAGAAAACTGTCAGCTATATTCTGGGGAAAAAAACAAAACAAAAAAAAACAAGTATTTTTTGTCCAGATATACCTTGTTATGTGCCGAAGCATAAAAATCCTCATACAAAGTTCCCCAAATAGAATAAAAGTAATCAGAACTCAGTTGTAGCAAAAAAACATTCCTCAACATAAAATCTCCTAAAATGGCTGTCTACAAGATAGTCAGGGAAAAAATGTCATGTAGTCTTTTTGTAAGAGACAGAGAAAGAGAAGAACAGACAATATTTTAAACAGTTTTGAATATCTTAATTCAATACACTGAATGCTCTTTCTATTTCCTTTGATAACTGACCACAGCCTTGGAGTTTGCAGAGAGAGTTTAATTTTTCCTCTGAAAAGCTCTATAAAACAAATGGTATGGGAATAATAACATGAATCCTGAATGTTTGTATTTGAGGTCTCAAGTCCATCTAATCTTCAGTGAATGTAACAATCTTCATATATCTAAGTTTCCTCTCCACTGTCATGTAAATACCCTACCACATTTTCACCACAATAACTATAAACAAATGTTCATTTTTTTGCATCCTTTTGAACTTTGAGATAACTCACAAATCCTTTTTTTTTGGGGGGGTGGGGGAGGGAGCAATGATTTTCACAGTAGAAAATGCATTAGAACTTATTCATTGGCAAAAACAGCAACAGAAAATATTTTTGACTGAGAGATCACAGTCTACAAATACAAATTCTCATTATCTGTTAGTCATTATATCTTTATCTGAAACATTACAGTTGTCCAAACTGTAGCTACTTGAATGTAAAAAAAAATAAGATTAGACTCACCTGCCTTTTTTGTACACCTCATTTATTTCTTTTCCTTGTCGGTGGACTCTGCATTCAGTGCATAAAACCCATCCCCACAACAGGAGGAAGATGCTGAAATGCATTTTATGGACAGTCAACATGTTACCTGAAGGTTCTGTATCCAGAAATAGTCCATATAAGAAGAAAAAAAACAAAAAGTAGGTCCTGTTCCTCTTTTTAAGACATTATCGGTCTGATCGTTATTGGAAGGATGTTTACTCATACAAAAAATCATCCTGCAGTATTTAATCTGGACAGTGGGGAAAGCAATTTCCACTAAACCTATAAATCCTTCTACGTCAGATGGCAGGGATTTTCTAGCAGTGTTGAATTCACGTAGTCTCAGAGAACAATTACGTTGTTTTTTTTTCTCCAAACAGGCTATTTTATGAATTGGTTTAAAATGAACCCTTTTCAAGTACCTGTGGGATATGGCATATATATATTTCTGTCTGGTTAACTAAAGCAATGCAGTTGGTCAGGCAGGTGTCATTCCTTTGCCTTTAATCACCAAACTTCTCTGTGTAGCTGCAATGTTTGTTACAGGCATTGCAATAGATCAAAAGGTCTTAATAAACAGGTATCAGTTTCTAGCAAAAACTCATTTGTGTTTAGCTCTACAAATAGGATTTTGATCTTGTGTGTCTTTCTACATGAGTGTGCAGTGCTACTGTGGCCGGAGTGGTCGATGCTTTCAGGACTTGTGTCGTGTACCTCACTGCTCTGCTGAACAGAGTCTCTGGGAAGCATCCTGGTGTGCAGAGAAAGGTGAGGAGGACAGCACGGGGGAGAGAGGCTTCCTCTCTGAACAGGGCTATTTGGAGGGATCCTGCCAAAGCAGAGCAATAAATGCTAGAACTGCAGGAAGGCTCGGGGGCTGGTGTGCTAGATCTCATGTGGCTGACAAAATCCTCACTGGTGCTAAAGAAAATAAAGCAGCATGGGCAGCAATATGTAATCAAACCAGGCACGTTGCCCATCTCTTTGGTGCTCACCCCCTCACTGAATAACCCACAGCTCCATGTTTGCTCTCCTTCTCCTCTGTGCCTCCCCTCAAGCCCTTACAGTCCTGGTCCCGTTTACGTCTTATGGTGGAGATGTTGCCCCATGCTGGAGATGTTGACACCACCAGCCTTGTCCTATCACTTTGCCAGCAAGGCTCTTTTTCCTCTGCCTGTTATCCATGGATTTCTATTTTAGAGTAGTTTATCAAGTCACTCACCTCTTTTCAAGAAAGCCCTTTCTAAAAACCCTGGGAGCAGATCTTAACCTGGTCTAAGCTGCTATGGCTTTATTGACTTCAGTGAGCATTCATACTGTCTCGAGATCCACAGGAACAACATACCAAAAGCCACTGAAATTTCCTTCCATCAACCAAGATTCAATTTAATGATTTGCTGGGCTAAAATGTTTCCTGCACAAAATCACACAGGCTTCAAGAGATGGGCACTCAGTCACCAGCAGTTTCTTGCAATGGTTAATCACTGTTTCTGTTCAAAGAAGTTGTAGCCATCTTATCTTTGAAAATTACCTGCATTCAGGTTCCACTGATTCATGTATCCTTCTGAAGGAGAATAAAAAGTGCCTTAATAACTGTTCTTTTCACCTGTGATGATATTAGATACACTCTTTTCAGTCCTTGTGATAATGTGTATAAAGTTTTACAACATCATTGATCAGAGGAACCTTTTCTTCTCTTTCAAATACATTATTGTTACTTTGTACACTTTTTGTTTGAGTTTTTTAATGCTTTTCCCTTTCTTATGCACTAGGGGAGCAATGAGGATTCACAAAAAAATGGATAATTATTAATTTACTGCTCTGAATAACCTGGAGGTCCCTTGGTACACACAAGAGGAGGGAAACATTCATCCTCTCACTAAGAGGAAATTTACTAAAAGAAGATATAGAGAAGGCCAAAAAAATGTGTTCAATTCCCCTTTTTGGATTGTTGCTTATAGAAAAGTTCAAACATGAACAAGTCATAGAAAAATCCTGGAACAATTCATCAGACAATTTCTAAACTCCTAGAAGAAAATGACGGGATGAGGGACAGACAAAGGTTCATGAAGGACAAACATGTTGAACAAACTTCATTTATTTCCCTGACAGGTCAACAGGTTTTGTAGCTTGGGGAGAACCAGTAGATTTAGATAAAATTTGAACACCATCTCACACAACATTCTCATAAGTAAGACAGGAAAGTACAGCCTTGGAGAAATACCTGTGGGACTGATGCAAAACACGCCTAGCTTTAGCCTGGTTCGTCCTGCTGTACCTCAAAAGCAGTCATCTATGATTCACCACCAGAGTGCAAGAAATGAGCAAGTTTTGCAAATGGTCCACAAGGAATCTGTGAAGTATCTGGGTGCATAACCCAAAGTGAGGGCTTGAAAGGGTAGAAATGGCACAGTGTGTGTCTTCAGTTATGTAAAAGCCACTTCTGTTCCAAATGGCCATGCTATACAGAGAAGAAGTAACAGGCTGAGAGATTAGTAAAGGGGAAAATGAGGTTAGCTACTAGATTAGATACTAGGAATATTTTCTAACAGGGAGGACAGGGAAGCATTGCAATAGATAATATGGGAAGAGTTTGTAATTGCCATCACTAGAAGTAATTAAGACACAGTATAGATGATCTTGTCTTAGAACCAAAGCTTAGAATATATTGCTTCTCGGGGCCACTTCCAGCACTATTTATTTTTCATTTTCCCAGAGGAAAAATGGTGGAAAGGTGTCATGTGAGAATAAGAATAAATGTGAAAAATTCAAACATCCAGGAAAAGGTGAGATACGGCTATACGCCTTACATATGAAAAATAAACCAGGAAAATTGAACAAAATATATTTCTAAATACTGACCTCAAATTTTGCTTAATCTTGAGCTTGAGTAGATGAAGAGTTAATTTTGCCTGCCTTATCCATGAGAACAACTAGAGATTAAAGATATAGCACTATTTTCTCTCAGTAGATAGAAACCCTCTGGATACTAAACAAGAAAAGAATGTGTAAGTGAATGGTATTTTCAACAAGTTCATCTGTTTTTACAGTTTGCAGACTAACTGTGAGCTGACTACAGTTTCCTCAATAGGATCTTGGGCTTTTGTTTAGCTGCTGGGGCCATTTAAATGCAGGTTTCCCAGGCTGCTTGAAACTCCAATCCTGTATTTTCTGAGTTTTCATTAATAAAGGATGATAAGAAATGCCACAAAAGTAAACATTCCATGCCATTTGGCCCAACCATGTTATTAAAATTTGCTAAATAAACAAGTTTTGAGCCAACCAAATATACAGTTTTTCCATTTGACAACAGAAAAGTCAACTCTTTGCTCAGTTCTAGTTATAACCCATGTATTGACAAAATGAGAATCTAGAAGAAAAAATGTGACACTTTTTTTTTAGCTTTTGAGTCAGCTGTGCACTGAGATGCTGAACGAGGTGAACTCGAGAGCAGAAATCCAGTCTGGAGAACTGTCATGCAAGTCACCAGCAAAGTGCCTGCTACAACAGTAACTCTAGTCAAATCATGAACTAGGCTTTTTCTTGTTTAATTAATTACCCAGAGCTTCAAATAGGATAGTAATACACAGCACACACAGTGTAAATACCCTTGAAGCTATAATCAGATTGCAGCAGACGCACATAAAAGAACTTAGAGCATCTGCATCTTCTAATTTCTTCCTGGCGGGTGTTTGCTTTTATCTAAAAGTTTTTAATGCAAACGTAGATGAACGTGTCGCTGTATCTCTGTTGTGATTTACGTTTGCAGGAGCTGGAGGAGCAGAAGGATACCCACGTAACTGATGAGATGCTGTTTGACTTACGAAAAGTTATTTTCATTTTGTGGCTCTGTTTGTTTCAGAAATGGCACTTTGTGTCTCCAGGGCACACTGGTCAGGGTACAGTTTTTTACTTCTTTGGTGCCTTCAGTCATGGCTGTTGTCAAATACTTTAAAAATCAGTCTTAATATGAAGTTAGTGGGTAGTGGCGTTTCTGAATCCATTGCTTGTGCCCCTCTTTAACAAGTATATTTCCATTCCTTGGGACATTCACAAGAGATCCATGCTCCTGTGTAAGGTGAAACATATCAGCTGGATTCTTCATGTTTGTTGGACATAAGACCATCTCCAAGAAGGATATTAGTGCAGATGATGAATAGAATTTGAACAACCTGGGCATAAGTGGCACATCTACTGAGTTTCACTGTGGTGGTGCCAGCAGAGCTGGTGGCTATTCATAGCTCTCATAGCTCTGCTCTTTGTGTGACTTGAAATCAAATTCTCCAGAAAGTTGAGAGGACAAGAGAAGTGTGAATATATGAATTTACAGTAAGATGATTTGAACGAAAGGAGTCCACACAGGAAGGGAAAGAAGATACTATTTCCTCTGCAGGCACAACAGGCAAACACACTCTTTTCCAAGCTGTAACATTGTGTGCTGAATTCGTGGAGAGCAGAGATCAGGAGTTGCTGGCAGGAGTTGGGCAGGAGAAACGTCCAAACAGGAAGATTTTACTTTTCAGTGTTAAAGATCAATGTATGAGCTGGCCTAAGTGTGCACCAGGATGGGAATCACGCCACTTTATACTGGCCAGATTCCACCACAAATAGCTTTTGTGTTTTGTTATTGTGTTTGGTTTTATGTCCCTTCCCCTCTCTGGTCTCTCTTGCACCCCTTGTTTATGATATCACATCAGAACAGATTCACATGCTCTTTGTGGTAAACCATGGGACTTCTCCAGGTACTGACGAGGCCATTGGTAGACCTCAAGAAATCAAAAAGACTAATGAATAACTAGGTTTCCATGCAACATGAATGGCAGGGAGGAGAGAAGCACCAGTGAACCCATGACCCCAAGCCTTCTTATCACAGAATAAAAATCAGATCGAAGCAAGGCATTGTACATGTGCCTCTAAGCCGCTATAAATCCCTAAATGGATTGTTCAGTGTATGAAAGGCAAGGGAAATAGGCCAAGCCTGCGCTGGGCAGAAGCCTGAAAGGCCACAGCAAACAATGTGCCTGAGTGCATTGCAGTGCTTCAGGACTAATGCATTCAGTTGCTGTTTATCGCTGCCGAAACGAAGAATAGCAACGCTACAGCACCCCAAGGGGGCACATCTTTCATACCACCCAGGTTTCATTAGAGCTCTTTCCTCAGAGATGGCTTTGTTCACCGAATGCTTCTCCCCACAGGATGTGTCGTTGTGCCTGTGGAGATATATTTGAGTTCACAAGTGTCTTTACGTGGCCTTATGCTCTGTCTGAGAGAGATTATGTGCCTTGCGTGCTGAGCTGTGTCCTTTTGTTTCAGCCTCTCCTGCAATTTCCTGGAGCTGCGTTAGCTGGATTAGGCAGCTTTGTCTGTACTGGGCCGTGGGGCACCTGACCTTTTTTCAGGGAAGTTCTGCTACCAAAACTGGAAAAAGATATTTTAAAAAGTAAAAAGTAAATAAAAGACAGAAAGATAGTTTCAGAAGGATACTTTACTGTTACCAGTTTTAAGAGGGCTGAATTAGAATAATGAAACACACATACTAGTGCCCAGTGCGCAGAGCACACTGATTGACCAGGAGGGACTGTTCTCTCAAAAGCTGTGCATTTAGCTCTGTTGGAAGATCTGGAATGAAAAGGTATGGAAAGCATTCAGACTGGAGTGAAATTATGCTCTGCACATCCTGGATAGGGACTAATTTCACTCTGACTACTAGATTCCGATCCTTAGCCCTTCTATCCAGCCCATGCCATTGCCCTTTTTTTTGTAATAAGTACATTTCTCACACGTACAAATCCTTAAAAAGGGTTTCCTGGTTTCCTTGAGTGGTCTTGCAACCCATTTGCATCACTCCCACGGGGACTTTCATCAGTAATATGCTAAAGGTCCCTGCTTGTCAACCAAGAAGTAATTCAAGACCATTTAAGAATATTTAAGACGAAGCTGGATGCAACTCTGAGAAACGTGGTCTAGTGGGAGGTGTCCCTGCCCATGACAGGGAGTTGGAACTAGATAATCACTAAGATCTCTTCCAACTCAAGCCATTCCATGATTCTATGATTCAAAATAATTTTCAAAAGACAGCAACAATATGGAAGAAAAAAGAAGGGTGATGAGTCAGAAATTCTTATACATAAACATTGAGACTTCAGCAAGGCCATCTCGAGGCAAAAGCTAGAGCAGGTGTGAATAACAGCTACAGAACTGTCAATAGCAATTTAGAGAAGGCAGAAGTGCTTAATAAGAGAGTTGTTCTGCCAATATTCAGAAGGGATTAAAAGGAACAACTGGAGTAATTACAGCCCTCAGCCTGACACTGATGCCAGGCAAAACACTGGAATGGCTGATATGTCACTCAATAAATAAAGAGTTAGAGGGTAATTTGATTAATGCCAATTAGCATGGCTTTAAAGAAAAATAGATCTTTCCAAGCTAATCCTGTTTTGATTAATTCAAAATGTGTTTGCTGGAGGAAATGAAGCTATGCGATGTGCTTCTGTAAGGCATTTAATGTTGCACCACATGGCATTTTGATGAAGGAACTGCAACAGTACGGTATCAGGATAAAATAAGGAAAATATTTTAAAACTGGATAAAAATCCCGTATTGAATGTGACTGCAAATGGCAAATCTTCATCAGATAGTGCAATTGTCTCCCCAAAGTGACTGAGTCTTTATCCTGTTCTGTTCTTGTCAATAAAGGAGAATAAAATAGAGACCGCTTCCTGAATAAATTTGGAACAGCATGACGTAGATCAGAAGAACTGAAGGGTAGAAAGGAGGACGCTGGGAACTACTGACCTGTCAGTCTCACCTCTGTGCCTGGGAAGATCATGGAAGGTAGTGGTCAATGGCTCGAAGTGCAGATGGAGAGCAGTGACAAGTGGTGTTCCTCAAGGGTCTGTACTGGGACCTGTACTGTTAAATATTTGTATCAATGATATAGACAGTGGGATCAAGTGCACCATCAGCAAGTTTGCAGATGACACCAAGCTGAGTGGTGCTGTCTATATACCAGAGGGATGGGATGTTGTCAGAAGGACCTGGACAAGCTGGAGAGGTGAGCCCAGGTGAACCTCATGAGGTTCAACAAGACCAAATGCAGGGTCCTGCACCTGGGTCAGAACAATCCTCCTCATCAATACAGGCTGAGGAATGAGGTGATAGGAAGCAGCCCTGTGGAAAAGGACTTGGGAGTGCTGGTGGATGAGAAGCTGGACATGAGCAGGCAGTGTGCACTGCAGCCCAGAAGGCTCTGGAGCCTTTAGTACAAGAAGGACGTGGACCTGATGGAGGGAGTCTGAAGGAGGGCCACGAAAATGATCATCGGGTTGGAACACCTCTCCTACGACGACAGGCTGAGGGAGCTGAGGTTGTTCAGCCTGGAGAAGAGAAGGCTTCAGGGAGACCTAATAGCGACCTTCCAGTAGCTGAAAGGGGCCTACAAGAAGGCTGGAAAGGGACTGTTCACAAAGGCCCGTAGTGACAAGGACAAGGGACAATGGTTTTAAACTAGAGAAGGGCAGATTTAGGTTGGATGCTGGGAATAAGTTCTTTACCATGAAGGTAGTGAAACACTGGAACAGGTTGCCCAGGGAGATAGTTGAGGCCCCGTCCCTGGAGATATTCAAGGTGAGGCTCGACAAGGCTCTGAGCAACCTGATCTAGTTGCGGAAGTCCCTGCTCAGTGCAGGGAGGTTGGACTACAGATGATCTTTAGAGGTCCCTTCCAACTCAAAACATTCTATGATAAGGAGTAAATGGAAAAGCATGGGGAAAGATGCAGAATCTACAAAGGTTATTTGACTATAGATAGTGCAAAACTAACCATCTAACTGTCAAGAATGTGCATCATAATTTTAGAATAAGGAGGAGAAACTCTGGATGTTAATGGAGAATTTTCTTGTGAAACTAGCTAAACAGTACCTTCCGATACAAGAAAACAACAACAACAAAAAAGTCGCCATAATTTGCTACCTTGTGTGTTTAAAAAAGAGAATACTGTCAAGAGTATGAAGGTTGTATTACCTCTTTGCGTGATGATGCAGATTGTCTGAATCTTGAAAGCGAGAGTTCTCCTCTATCTAGTTGGCTAAAGATTTATTAAAATAACTTTTTAAAATCTTCCACAAGATCCAGTGGCTGGAAGAACACAGAAGACAAATTTGAAATAGAAGCAATATTTTTTTATTTTTTTTTTTTTAATGGCAGCAATGAAGTTTGTTTCTCTAAAAGTGTAGTTTTTAACCAGGTAATAATTTTCTGAAGGATATAGGCTAGTTCCCAGACAGCGACAAATCTAGGGAAGTCCAATAGCCAGTGCCATAAGGAATAGATGATTAGAGGATCAAATAACCAATGAGCCAGGCTCAGAACCATCAATTATGGGCACCAGCTAAAGTGACAAATTCTAACAGTGCTTTTGAAAGTCAAATTTGTTTGGACCTGACAATCTTTGCTGAATTTGGCCGTGATAATTAACTTCAGAGGGCATTATGTTATAATAGTTAAGTTTTAGATAATTATCAGTTACAGAAAGGTTCTTAAACAAATAAGAGATTATAATATTTTGTTGGGTTTTTTTTAGTAAAGACAAAAAAAATATTACAATAGTTTTCCTTGGTGGAGGTACTCTGAGGTACGCTGGTTTTCAGTGAGCTGCTTCTTGGAATTACCCACTTCCATCACTGGTCATCTGGTAGACCCACCACCCAGACAGAAAAGAACTAACACGACTAGCACATTTCAAATATGACTTCAGCATCACTTTTAACTTTCTAAATCAAACACTAGGCATCTGTATAGCTTATATTGGATTTATTCAGAGATGAACACATGAACAGGACTACCGAGGGGAGAATTTTTAAGCTACATAGTCTACTGGCAGCCTCTGGACTGTGTCCCTCACAGCCAGGGAACTTTCCTGTCCAAATTCCTTACCTTCAGCATAGATAGCAACATCCAAACCAGCCATCGGGGGCTGCTGGGGAAGTATTCCTAGGAAACAGTGCATTTTATCAGGAGACAGCTGCCTGAGTCAGTTTAGTATGTTGTTTTCCAGCAAATGCTGTTGAGGACAGCAGCCCCATGCAACTGGCTGGCGTACAGAAAGCTTTGCTGTGGGATCCTCCTCATAGGCTTGTGAAAGTATTTTTTCTAAGTGTGCAGTGTCAACAATCTGGTTAATGTCAGCAAGTCCCACCTTTTTATTCTTGGTTGGGTTTTTTTCTGATAGAGTTTCATGTGTTAAACGCCCATGGACAACCTGTCCAAATGGCTTCCTAAATGTTTCCCTTCACTGGAGTCACTGCAATCTTTTACTCTTGGCACAAAGAAATCCAGAAGTTTTTCTTTCCCTCTGTGCATATGCTGCAGCATCTCCAGCTCTGTCAATTCTGAGGTATTTCATGGTTTTGCACTAACATTGGAACATGACTGCAGATCAGGGCATTCTAACAACAGCATTCCTTGAATTTCTCTGCTGAAATAATGTTAGTCTGACATTTAGATGTTCTGAAGTTCTGTGAGTTATACATGGCCATTTGGAAAATCACCACTTGACTCGTCTGTTACTGATCTTCATCACTATAACACTGATGCCTCAAAGCAGCAATAAAAAAACCTGAAAAGGTATTACGAACTGCACAGGAAGACATCAGGAAGAAAATAGCAAACAGGAGCCACAGATTTCTAACATGCAGTTCTGATTGCAGTGGTCAACTTCTAAAAGTTGCTAGATCATACAGATAAAGTTGTCTGACAGTTTCACCACCACAGCTGATACTATTTGCTATCTCTGCATCTCAAACTGCCTGAAGTCCTTCTTGGTCTTCAGGTCTGTGACAAAACAGAAATGTCGGGGCAGAAATGCCCCATTGTGTCTCCTTTAGTCTAGAGTTATTCTAGACCATTTTCTGAAGTAATTAATTCCATGTCAAAAATTCTTGTGCTGGATTTACACTTTTTTTTCCCTCAAAAAAATATGAATATTTATTGTAACTGAAGCAATTGCCTGCTTTATTGTCTCCCAGGAGCTCAATTTAGCAAAGCATTAATTTACGTAGTTTGTCTTACTGCTGTTAATTAAAGACATTAAGTCTTTATACAAACAGTGGGCTGGATCCAGAGTGAAACTCCTGTATCTTCACCAGCTTAGTTTCTGACCCTAAGTTTCCTTGTCTGCAGATACCATATGGTATAATATGGGAAGCTATAAGACTGTAACTGGTAGAACTTTAGTCCAACTGGAATGTTTAACTAAACTACAATACTAATAGGAGGTCTTTTCTTCAGCAAAAGACTGCAAGTGTACAGGAATCAACAGATGATTATGTAGTATAAAAATCACCGCCATTGATAAATGAGCAAACTTAATATGTCTGTAGAACTTTTTCACTCTTAGAGCATCTTGATTGTCCTTTTACAGAATGAAGGGGTTCCTCAGGTGTCAGCACAGACCATCTTCAGAAGTGGCTCATGCGACAGAAGGAAACAAAATAAAATAGTTAAAAAAATAAACAACATCAAGAAAACAATGAGTTGTTCTGGCAGGCTGGCCATAGGGAAAACTTCTTTTCAGATTACAGAACCAATGATCAGTCGAATCCTGGGCACACAGGAAAAACACACCAAGCAGACCCCTAAAAACTTTCCCAGGACAAGTCTGAACAGGAGACCTCAATGCTCAGTTTTAAGCTGCCACCTGTAGCTCTGGTGCACTATCTGTCCTCTTCAACCAGTCACAACTGATGAGCTCACCAGCACTCAGGAGCAGTGCATCTGACAGTCCAAACTGTGCAGCTTCTTCCACTGCACAAGTTTCATCGGCAACAGCAGACCTTTACCTGATGTCACATGCTATTAGCAGAAGAGGATAGATGAGTGATCAAACTCATCTGGGCTCCCAAAATGGTGCAAAAGACAAGAGGTGTTTGAGGAAGCCCTCTGTGGCCAAGCCCTAGGGCTGGATGGCAGAGTCGGTTTGCACTTATGGTGGGGTCTGTTGAGGGAAGGGTGATACGTGTGGTGCTATCCCCTCCTTATGGGTGCCCATCAGGGTGGGCCAACACCAGAAGGTGTTGGGAAGCATGCTTACAGTCAGGAGGTACCCCTTTGCCCAGCTTAGCCTCTTCTGCTTCCAGTGTTACCTTCATGGAGGCTGCTGGGATTTCTCAGGGATTCAGCAGAGCTAAAAAGTCATGAATTTTAATCCTTTCACTTCTCAAACTGTATAGCCAGAAGCAGCTATTAACTGTCAACTCGTAGTGGCGTCACAGATTTGTGTTTGGAACCAAATTTTTATTATTTTTGGTCTTTGTATGATTTAAATTTTTTCATTAGTGTCATTTTGGTGTTCCTTTTGCATCACAAGTTATCGTTGATCTCTTGAGATTTTATTGAAGTATTTGACAGGCTCATTTCACATCAAAGTCATAAAGAAATGGGGCTTGGACACGAGACCATCAGCCTCAGTATCTGATTTCTTGCTATTCCAAGGAATTGTCTGTGAGCCAGAATTTTTATTAGCACAACCAAATACGTTTAAAGTTGATGTATTTATTCCATGCCATGGTTTTAATTTCTCCCTTTGTTTTTGTTGTAGTTTAGAGCCAGCCACATGGCCCCTTTGATCGCCCTCACAGGAAGGAGGAAAGGTAGAAAAAGTACAAAACCTCCACAGGTTAAGATAAGGAGGTTTTAATACAGAAGCACAACAAAATAAGTAACAAAAAGAGCAATAATACTGATAAATAACAATGAAAAATATATGTAAATTAACAAGGGCTAATGAAACACGCCCTGCCAACCGACCCCGAAGGGCATGAACTTCAGGTTTCCACGCCCTTATCTTTATGTACCGGACATGACATCGGTAACAACAGCTTGCCTGGTTCAGTTGTCCATCCTGCTTGAGACTCTCCCCTCCTGACTCTAGTTTTGTTGAAAATTAACCCTATCCTATCCAAATCCCAGGACAGGTTTGCAAGAATATTTGAATCTTTATACAAGTATGAGATGAGTCTTAAGAGGAAGTTTTGGTGTTTACATTTCCTTCCTGATGAGCATGTGGTGAGAAACTGGCTTGTTTTCCTGTACAAGCTACTAAAAAAGTCTTCATGGTACTTTCTGCTCTTACACCTGAGAGATCCAACTTAGACCAGACTTGTCAGGGCCCTATACCTGTGCAGTTGAATCTTCATGCCTCCAAAGGTGAAGTTTCCACTGCGTCTCTGAGCAGCTTTTCCCTTGGACGTTGATTGCTTCAGCTTATGACTTTCACCTCTTGCCTTTTGCCAAGCCTCACTGACAACAGGTCCATCCACCCTGGAAAGTATTAAAAACTCCTAAAAGTGCTGTCAATGTTACTAGGCAAAGCAGCATTTCCCGTGCTGATCTGGGAGTGGTGATTAAGCAAGGAACAGCCAGCTCAGCAAGGTCAGAAATGCCTTGACCTGCTGCCAGCAGAAGGTGCGCAGGGAGAACAGTGTGCCAAATATTGAGAAGGACAGGCTACAACATTGGGGCTCTAATGTGGTACGTGAGCTGCATTAACAAAAAAAATGGATTCTTTTTTTTTTTTTTTTTAACTTGCCCATGAGGTTGCACCATTGTTTCTTCTTTTCCCTTCCAAATCAGGTCAACGCCAGTTATATGAATCTGCCCACATCCTACTGAAGTGGTCACATGCAGAGGCCTTTGAAAAAAGCCACTGAAGTGTATGAGCAAGCACAAGGTGCAGCGCCGGGGGGGGACCAGGGCACAAAAAGCCTGTCAGAAAGGTCTCAGTAGCTCACTGAGGGGAACAGATAGAAGAGGCAGCATTTATCTTACATTGCTCTATTTCCAAATAAAATAGAGAAAACTGGATGCATACCTCCTCACAAGCACGCTAGCAGGGTGGTAGTGTTTAAAACATACTAGGTACAGCCATAAAAGAGGAAAGCCTTGACAAAAGCACAAACAGAACTAATACAGTCTTTTCTATGACTGTTTGGGATTCTCACATCATTGCTTTCTGCACATTTATCCTTTTCCTGTACGCTTGTCTTCTTTATCCTCTCAAAGCCAGCATCTTACCTTCATAGTTCAGCTTCTTGCTCTTGTTTAATTGCATGTTTGAGTCAAGGTACAAAGAAGTGAATGAGCTGCAGCATCAATGGAACAATGCAGTCCTGAGCACATGTCTGTCCCTCAGACATGTGTCGACATCATGGCTGTCCCTCTTCTGCCACCAGTGCCATTTGCTTGTGTCCCACCAGGGATTGGCCCTGAGGACCTTTGGGTATGGGATGAGATGAGATGGGATGGGAGGTGGGCCTGACACCCAGTACTGAAATCTGTGTCTGTTCCTGTAGTTGCAGCCAGGTGAACAGGATCATCTGCAATTGTTATTTCCATTGGGGTGCAGGGACATAGAGGATAACGAAAAGAAAGGGGAAATTTTTGTTATTGTTCAGTCTATTTNGGCAGGCAGCAGTGCAGGCAGCAGTGCAGCCAGACAGGCAGGCAGACAGGCAGGCAGCAGGCAGGCAGCAGTGAAGGCAGCAGTGCAAGCAGCAGTGCAGGCAGCAGTGCAGGCAGACAGAGAGGCAGACAGCAGGGCAGGCAGCAGAGCAGGCAGCAGTGCAGGCAGACAGGCAGGCCGTAGTGCAAACAGGCTCCCACCTGCTGGAGACAAGCAGTTTGACAGCCTCTTTCCCTTGCTGCCTGAGGAGACGGTTCCCAGCAGATGGGGGCCTGGAAGAGATGTCCACTCCATCAGCCCCAGTCTCACTACCCAGGGACCAAGGTGGGATGGAAAGGAGATGAAAGGGGTATTGAAAGCACCTGGAGTGGAACAGGCCCAGGGTTGGTGACATATTGGTCACCCTGAGCAAGTCATGGCAGGACTGGAAAAGGGAAGGGGGCATTAAAGCAGTAAAAAACCCCTCTTCCTAAAGGGAGGAATGATTTTTTTATGAACAAAACCTATGACAAGAAGACTCTTCTTTACTATATCTGTGGCTTTGGAGGGTCTCGTTCATGCAATTTAGAGTATCAGGGGAGTTTACCCCAGCACGAAAAAGAGACTGTAAGCAGATGTGTATTTATATCTGGAGGCAAGTCTTCCTGGTACCCTCTGGAGAAGGGTGAAGATTGGGGAGGTCCTTCAAGGCCCATAAAACTCCCTAGGGTGAGGGAAGTGTGAAAAAATCCAGGTTGTTACAGTCCACAGCTGCCCTAATGCATGGATAGCTGGAGACTTCAGGGGAGCTGTCTGAGCAGCTCCTGTGGGTGGTATAACTCACCCAAAGATGCAAAACAGTCAAATAAAATGTATCTACTCTTTCTTTTCCCCTCCCTCTTCAAAAGACATCACTCTCTAATTGTTGAAAGCTGCCTAGTATTAAATAGTAGCTTCACTGAACTCACAGGAACTTGAAAATGGGCTCTAATTTCTTAGGCCAAATCCTTTCCCCTCCCTCTTTGGCAAGAGTGAATTTGTTATCGGAGGGTTGACACTAATAGTATTTGAATGGTTTATCTTTAAAGGAAAATAACTTAATTATTTCAGAGAGAAATCCAAAGCAGAGCTAATAGAAGGGGAGACAGTGGTTTGAGATGCTCTGGGCAAGGACCCAAAAAGCAGACTGTGGGCATCTGTAGTTGCAAAGTTTATGGCTTTGCAATGCAGTGTGCTGATGTCAGCCCAGAAATAAAGCAGGAAAAGCAGAGATCTCCTCTGAAAATTTAGCCCATGGTATGTAGGAACATGATGGCTGAGTTTATGCTGAATATATATAAAGCATAACAAGTCTGGGAAAACAACATGCCCTTGTCAAAAGAAAGAATATTCTAAGATCAGCCTTCAGTTTTGAATTTAAGAGGAAGAGAAAGTTGGTTTACCATGATCAAAAATGGAAATGCGACACGATTACATCCATCCACAGACAAAACCCCTGCAATCACTGTAGAAAATAGAACTGCATGTTTTTTCCAAACATGAGCACTTTTGAAGTGTGACAAAGAAACTTGAGGTGTCCCATTGGGTTCCTGAGCATATCCACCGCTGCAAGTGAGGACACCTTCCTGATGGTACTCGGCTCCTCTGTGCATATGGGCTCAGGGAAGGAGATATATTTCTTTTTGGCCATTGCACTGAAGATTTCCCTGCATCAGAGGAGACTCTCTATGGGACAGACCCGCTTTCCCCCGTCTACAGTAGACACCGGGTAGGATCACTATATTTCTGGCAGAGAAAAAAAAAAAAAGGAGCAGTAGAGAAATGTCTAGGAGCCCTGTGCAGAGCAAGGAGAGGTGGAAGAACTGCCCTGTGTGCCCAGCACACACACATCCCCATCAGCGGTCAGTACATGGTGTCCTACGCCAACACCCAGAGCTGAGCCCTGACAATGCTGCTTCTCCAGTATTAAGAAAAAAAAAAAAAGGAAGAGAAAGAAATCAGCAAAAAACCTCACCCAGAGTCATCTTCCTCTCTCCAATAAAATATTTCTGCAAGCTTTTAAAACTTTTTCATTTTATTCTCTTCCCTCATTTCCCTAGCTTCTTTTAATAGTAAGACTGAACAAGGAAATGAAATAAATCCAGAAATACAACAAACAAACCTTTCTAAAGCAGCACATTTTGAGACAGAAAATGTTATGAACCTTTTTTTACTATTTGGTTCTTTTAAAACCCCAAAGCCCAAGAACATATTGGGGTTTCTGCAAAATGTTGTCTGTTCTTTCTTGGCTTTCTCTAGTGCTGGAGCAAATAATAATAATAAAAAAAATTATTGTTATCAATTTGTACACGTTTTTTGCGCATGGCTTCTGCAGCTCCTTGGAAGATCTCATCTCTCCATTTGACATTAAAGGCTTTGTCCAATGTGCCAGAGCCAAAAAAGCCATTATGAATCTCCAGGCTAACATCCTTGTAACAGTAACATCATTCATAGGCCAGACAAAGTATTAGAAAATATACAACATTTTTGAGAGATGATTAAGATGATGTAATGGGGCTGTTCCATATCTAGCGTCAATGGTCAAACGCTTTCGTCTCATTGCTCACTTTGCATTGATGTCCCAAAGTTTTCTGTTGGTTATAAATGTGGCCTGTAATTTCCATTACAGCACATGCAGTGTCGCCCCTGGATTTTGCTTTGCACTGAGAAGCCTAAAGTTGCTCTTGGACTTTACTGGCAAAAAACAGCGTGTGAAAAAGACTCAAAGAGAGGGCAGTGACCATTTTCTTTACTGACATCAGTACTCAACCCTGCTTGCATGGCAGCCTGCTGGGAAGCCTTGTTTACACACCCAGGTACCATTGGCTGACAGCTCTTTGGTGGCTGGCGACTTCTGCAGATGTCTTCGCTGATCAGCATTAGCCTGGACAGCAGTTCCATGGTGTTTCTTTTCACCTCTTTCACCTGCCACAGTGGCTAGTTCAAGCTGTGGAGTGGTTTGGGGATACTACTGGCCAGGCTGTTGCACTGGCAGCATGAGCCCTCAGCAGTGGTGCCCCTGCCCTCCCACTTCCAGGAACTGAGGAGATGGGAAGCCCTTAGGAGCAACACCATGCTCCCAGACACGAGAACAGGGTTCTTCCAGGTTCCCTTAACATGAGCGTACATAAATGGCAAAAAACCCTAAGGAATCACATAGAAATTTGCAGATTCAGCGTTATTCATGCAGCCTGCCTCCTGGCTCCTGCTGCATCGGTGTGTTGCAAAGTTAGTCACTTGCTGTGTCTCTTTTGAAGTCTCTGTCTATGACAGTATCTCCACCGCCAGCCTTTCTCCCCATTTGAAGTCCTTTGCCTGTACAGAACTTGCTCTGTTCTCACATTTCTTACAGATTTAATCTGTTTTCTGCAGCTTGGCATCGCTGAAGAAAAGCAAGGTGAAGCAGAAAAGAGACAAAAGGAAACCCCAGCATCTGAGAGATCTCATTTTACCTGATGAGGACCCACACTGCTCACCAGATATGAGTCTCATTTGCCATCTCCTATTCATATGTCGCAGCTTGTGGGGCTTCTCCTGCTTTATGTGCATTTATTTTGTGTAAGTCAATATACTATAAAATATAAAACGCTCAAGTAAAATGAAATTATTCCTTCTTTAAGCCATAATTGCAAAATTTCTTTCAGGTTTTTCCAGTGAGATCACCAGTAAATCAGTAGGAAGATTTCTATCAGGTCATGAATAAAATTAAATATAGTAAAAAAAAGTTCTCGCAGGTACAAATTACTTTCTTGTATGTGAATCAGTTTTATTATATCCATATTCATAGGTCACAGGACAACCAGAGCAGTTTTTCTTCACTGTTCATTATTGACATTATTTATTGATGTTTGAGTGGATTTGGCTTTCCAGTGAGTTTTACTTTTGATCCCGTGGCTTTGGGAGAGTATCTCAGACCCTCTGCCAGGGTGGGTGCAGGAGCCCCTGTAGGTCTCCCCTGCAAGGGTGACATTGGCACAGCCTGAGAGATGGTGTCACCTGCAGAGGAGCCTAGGAGCCAGCTCCTGAAACCTCATCTCAAGGAATGTCTTCAGAAAGGGAAAGGAAAGTAAGTGAGTCAGTGTGACAGGCATTGCTCTCTTGCAAGTGGAAATAAAGGTCCCGGGAGCCTCCTGATGGCTGCAAGGGTGAAAGCCTTCTGTGTGTGCAACCAACACGGCACCAGCTGCAGGGATCTGGGCAGCTGCGCAGTCCTCTGCCAAAACCACTGCTGCTTAAGCTGGGTTTGACCTCCTGCTTTTCACAGCTGGTTTCCTCATGGCTGCTAGAATGTGAGAGCTGGCTACCCCAGCCCCACACAGAAACACATCCCAGTACAGTTGCACTGCTACTCCTCACACCTTCCCGTGGTGACTCCATGCCACTCAGCACTCTCTGACACCCATGGCTATGGCCAGAGAGCTGGTATCATCCCACCAGATGTGAGAGCTCTGGTGTGCCCGGGACTGCACAAAGCCATCTCCTGCATCCCTGGGGCATGGGGTCTGTGTGGTGCCCCCCTCCTGCCTCACGCCCCCTCCTCCCTGACATGTGCATCACCAGGCTACGGTGCAACATATTGTAGTCTTTAGGAAACAAGCCCCATTCTCCTGGAATTAGGATACGAGTGACGCTGTCTGAATCATAACCTTTAAAAAATAGCAGATTTTTATTTTTTTTGAGTCTATTTTTCCCGCAGTGGAACAAAGCCGGATTTAAAGGTCTGCCGTGGGTGGATGATTGCAACCCTTGATCCCCAGCCAGAAGCATTGCATTACATAAAGAGTTTTTTTCTTCATTAGGAATTAATCTGTGCTAACCAACTGTCAACTGCTGGTAACGACCGTTTATTAACATGCCGCCCTCCCCAGACTAGGGGCATTTAACTGACTTATTACATTAGATGTAATATGAAAATGCACTTATCCGTATCCCAGCATTCTGCCTTCCTGCCCACACATGTGGAGGCACAGGGGAGGGAGGCCAGCCAGGCAGGGTAGGTCAGGGATTCAGCCTTCCCCTGCCTCTCCACTGCCCAGCTGTGGGACGTGGCCTCTGCTCATCAGAGCCTCCTCACTGGAGTCCAGTTGAGCTAATAGAAGAGACACATCCTGGTTAAAGTCCTGCTTTGGATTATGCTGGGGTCATTATTTGCCATCACGGAAGGAACCAAAGTTTACTGTGATGTGTAAGGCATGGAAAACCACTTTTATGCATTTATAGAATGTGTGAGTTTATTGACTATCAAGTCAGGAGAGGGGTTTATTCTGCCCAGTGGAATTTTTGTAAATGTTCAAAACCAGTCACTTCCAGGCTGCTAGGCAATCTTAGCAGGTGTTATGGAAAAGGTGGGGCTGTTGTTCGTAGATGAGTTATCATCTCTATGTTATATATCAAGACATTTGACTAAATAGCTGGAAAACATACATATAAAGAAAAAATATCAAATTCAAATCTTGGACCATGCCACTTCTTCCACGGAAGGAAATGATAGGGGCTAGCAGGGCTCATACAGCTCAACTGAGGCTTCTGTGAGGATTTTCTGTAAACAAACCAGGGGATTTTGAGGAGGGTCACAGATGGAGCGGAGGCTTCCTAGTCCAAAGAAATGGAGAACAGAGAAAGTCTGATAGATACTTGCACGAATTTAGGCACAGAAACTTCCCTTCCTACCCTCTGCAGGTAACACAGTGTATAACAGACCCAAGTAACAGCAAAGTTGATCCAGGCTGGCTACCAGTAAACACTTTCCAATTTCAAGGCTGGTTAACCACTGGTATAAACTGCCTGGGGAGGCTCTCGTATGTCAGGGTTTTAAGAGGGGGCTGCATGAGCATCTGTCAGGAATTATTTAAGTGCAGTCACTGCTGCCTGTGAGCACAGGAGCCAGCTGCTGGCCTCCCTGTGGCCTCACTGAGCCTGTTTCTCCCGGCTACTGTGGCAGCACTTGGCATGGCAGCCTTGTCTGGATAGTGGGAATGTGACTCAAATCTACTATTCCTTGGCCAGCAAGGTGTTGGAGTGGGAGCCAGGCTAGGCCTCACCATGCTGTGCCAGAGCCCCGGCACACACCAAACCTTTGTGGTATGTGTGTGTGTGCTCTGCCTAAGCACCCAGAGACCAATAGCAGCACCCAGAGATCGAAAGCAGCAGCTTCACACTCTCCAGCCTTCCCATCCCTTAAGAAACATTTTTGCATTTCTTCCCCTCTTCTGTGGCAGCTGTCAGCTTGTTTCTGGCTGATTCCTGCTCTCCCCTCACAGCCTCACGGGGAGCAGAAATGAGGATTAGGGTGGACACCAGAAGATGGCCAGAGAGGTGGCTGCTTGGCAATGAACACCTGTGAAGTCTCCGTGTCTGTTACCTGCTCTAATGACAGGGAAAAGAGGGAAGGCTGGGCTGAGATTTGGGCAAGGCACTCAGTTCTCAGTTCAGGGAGGCAAATGGGAAAATCACATCATGGCCAGTTTAACACCATGGAGCTGAGCAGGGTAGACCAGCCAGAAGGCTCATGAGAGATGAGTGGCAGGGCATTCATCTCTGTCCAGGCTGAGCCAACGACTGGGAACATGCCTCAGAGTGACCATGAGGTTTCAGGGCAGCCTCTGTACTAGGAATGGATGTGTCTGGAAGCAAATATGAGCATTTTAAGGCTTAGGTGGCAACCCAGCAGTATTGGATGGAGAAGGAATGAGGAATGAAACTCTGGATCTAAAGTGCTTTTTGAGTGGTTATTCCAGTCCTGAATGCACTGGTGGGTCTTCCTGTGGGCTGCCTCCTGGACCTCCATCTGGCCAGGCCAGGTCTCTCATGGCTGTGTGCCATGCATCTGCACCAGGTTATTTGATACCTGAAGCAAGGGTAAGCCTCAGACTTCTTTCTGAGGCTGCTTCTTCCTCTGTGAAATCAAACAGAATGTATTTTTTCTTTTATTTGTACCAGGCTGTTTCATCTCTCAATTGAACTGTATCAATTAATTTATTTAGTACATTCACACAGTAAGGAAACAAACAGCCTAACAGGCAGGGTTTGTACTTCTAAATCAGCCTTGATGGTTTCTTCCCTTGGCTGAGCACCAGGACAGAGGTGGATTGCGCTGGAGCTGTTAGTCACATATTCCCATGGCTTTTGTCACCAGCTCAGACGTGGGAAGAATATTGCCATGCTGTAAAGTTTACATCAGCTGCCAGAGGACTAAGGAACAGGAAGCACAAACATTACAGCCATGATTAAAGAAAAGCTGGTGAAGTGAGGAGGAGCTAACGGCTTGGCAAAATACTGCCTTTGGCACAGTCACGAAAATACTTACTTTCATTTTGGGGGGACTTTTTTCCCCCTTCTTGCCTCTTTCCTTTTCCCTACTATTTTCTCTTTTGTAAGAAAGCCATGTCTTGCTAAGCACTGAATGGCTAGGTCTGCACGAGGGTGGGAAGGAGATGAGGAGGCTCCTCCTGTGGGAGGCTGAGCTTGGGCAAGAGCAAGCTGACGGGCAACATAAATCCTGGGTAGCATCACTGCCAGGCACCAGGCATTCCTCTGTGTGTTAGTGAGGTAAAAACCGACATCCACAGAGCTCCTACCCTGGCCTTACTCTTTGTCAGTGGTAGCGAGGGCTCTGGGCAGCTCAACAAGTGCCATTTCCATCTAGCAGCTCAGTTCAAAATTCAGCTGCACAGTTTTCGTGTCCTCTGTCATTTAGAGCAGAGAACACCTGGGAGTCCTTTCTTCTGCACTCTGTGCTGTTCACCAGTCTCTCTCCAAATGAATCAGCCCTTTGAAGCAAGGGCTTCTCGTTCTCCTCTGCTGGGATATCACCAGGAGGAAAGGGAGGTTTGGTGTGGCAGGAATCTGAAATCAGCAAAATCATTCCAACAACCACCACATCTGCAGACCAGGGCACTGACCTCCCTCTTGGACAAACACACATCCCCCAAGGAAGAGAAACATTTCCTTTAGTACACTGTCCTGGGGACAGATCAGAGCCATTTGGGGCAGGGGGACATTGACCAAGGGTCAATGATCAAACTATAGTTTCTCAGTTTCTCAATGTGCTCGTGTTCCTCGTGGGACTGATGCAGGAAGTACTTGGCAAGGTTTTTCAGAACCGCATTGTGCTGGTCAAAGTAGTAGGACATGCTGTGGTACGTACAAGAGATGTAGAGCTCCAGATTGATTTGTGAGTTGATGGCAGCTTCACAGTCCTGGTGGTAGTTCTGGTGCACCTTGGAAAAGGGTGCTGACATGGCCGCTGCCTTGAGCGAGCAATAAAATGGTCTCATGGAGGCACAGCACGTGGAACCAAGTCCCAAGGAAACATCCTTTGTCATCTTTCCAGCTGCAGCAGTTTGCTTCTGTGTCATCGTCTTGTTCTGAGATGGTTACTGTCTCCAGATCTGGTCCAAGCAGGAGCTTCCTGTCCTCCCTCCTCAGCACCCAAGCACCTAGCAATATATATTAGATGCTGAGGCTACTATCTGGTGAAAAATGATATGGTGTTTTTCTTGTCCAGCTCCTCGGAGACTGTCTTGTCTCCCTGTGTAACAGCTGGGTAACTCTGCCTTTTCTGTTTTGTGGAATGGTGGCTCTCCTGAAGCCCTAGATGAAGAAAGTATTTTCACTTGGAAGCTGCTGCAATTACAGTCTGCGCACGGCACTGAGGGCCTCCTCCCAGCTGTACCTATAAAAATGTGGTCATTATGCACCTTAATAAGAAAGGTTTAAAATCTCATGGTTGAAATGAATTTGTACCCTAATAAAAATCTAGATAAAACGGAAAGAGCCAGGAGGCTAGAGAATTTTACAGCTGTAATGTTCTGTCCCATTTCCCAAAATATATTTGTTCAAGTAATTCAAACTGTCGTTACAATTAGCTTGTCCTTTCATTTCCCTCTCTGAATTCCCTCTAAGCTAAACACACAATTTTCTTCAATAAATCTGCGTGACAAGTAGAGCAGTAAAATCTTTTTTTTTTTTTTTCCACACATCATTTATATGCATTTTGCACATCCTGAGTTGTCAGACACTTTTCCTAAGCTAATTTCTAGGGTTGCAAGTACACTTATTCACACTCAGAGTCCCCTAGAAGACTCATGGGAGAAGTCCAGTTTGGTCAACCGATCAAGACAAGTTTTGTGTATTTTCTCAAAGGCAGGAAATCTTGAAATTCAGCATTCAAATTATCTGCTGAGGACTTTGTTGCTTGCTCTGAGGGATGGGCAATGCAGGGCTGTCCTGGTTTGGAGGTCTTTTTTTATGAGTGCAACACAGGCTAGCATCACAAGTCAGTGGCATACGGCACAATTCATTCAGAAAAAAAAATTGTGGACAGCTGTGGGTGCAAATATCGCTCATCTTTCATGGTCCCCCTATCTCAGGCCCCAGCCCTCAGCCAGTCTAAACCTAGATCCCAGCAAAAGATAATTTTTTCTTCTCCAAATCAGAGTGCCATGTGGTGGTACGACCACAAAGTGCCTTGGAAAAGCTGGGTCCTCTGATCCTCACCTCCGTGTTGGGAGCACAGCCTGGGGTCATCTCTGCATTGCTGCAAGAGTCAGATGCCAAATTAGTATCTTGCCCCCTGCTCATGCATTATTTCCCTCCCCACCCTTCTTGGTTCGACTGAAATAGTAATTCCTCTGACCAGGAAAGCAATGACCCTGATATATTATTTCAAATGTGGGGGGTTTTGTGGTTTTTTTTGCAAAGGAATTAATCAGCTTAGTGTGAGACTGGATTACATTTTAATTTTAATAGTGCTAAAGTCTTGATGGTTTTAAAATACATTTTTCTGCTATTTAAATTTCAGAAGGACAGTATCTCACTTAGTTGAGACTGTACCTTGCTGTAATCTCTCTGATGTGGAAATGGAGACAGACAATCGTCGTTATTTGACGGTTCAGGTATCAGCCTCTCCTGTGTGCATTTCCTTTAGTGCAGACTTTTCCCATGGTCTGCAACAGGGATAAGAACTGAGATTGGACAGCCGGGCTCTCAGGGCACTTTTATCTTCCCCTGGTAAGCCTGGAGACAATCTTTTCAAAGGCACAAAGGAGGAATTAAATGACAAGTTCTCATTTATACTCAAAGGGAGATTGAGATATATACCTGCCATTTGGGCTCTTGAAAATATGCCCTTAAATGTAATTATTAAAATTTCTTCAGTTGTGGGCTGCAGTTTTCACAAAAGGTCTCTGTAGCTTATAGGTGTAATTAATGACTCAGTTTTCCCAAAGAACTTTGCATACTTCAAAGTGCTTGCATGCTTCCAGTACATTTCTTCCACCTTTAGAGATGCTTTTTATTTAAAATCAATTACAAAGGAGGTGCTTATTCAAATCCTTTGCTCCTGGGCATTAGCCGTCATAGGTAACAGATCTCCAAACAGAACGAAAATCACATTTAAAAGTTTACACCATGAAATGGACTCTTTTCTACTCTCTCCTTCTGTGATTTTATTACCAGATTCGATTGCAATAATCAGCACAGTGGATTGCATCCGTTCTACAACAAGTTTAGCATCAACCTTTCTTGCAAACTTCTCAACACTTCCTTTTGCAGAAGGAAAATGTGGACGAACACATAATTTTTGACAATAGCTCATTTCTTGGCCTTTGGCTAAAAATAAGAGTCTTCTTTTCAGTTCAATATCGTAAGTTTCCTGGGCATAATAAATGATAATTTACATAGAATACATTACAATTTTACATATGTACACTATTTAACATGGGTACACATCCCCCAGTGTCTTCCTTTTTTATATGCTACCTGCATATACATCATGCATATGTGTACGTATCTATACATAGAGTTACTTTCTTTCAAAGTCATGGTTTGGTTACAAGTAAGTAAAAGTACAATGAAGCCAGATGCAGAATAAGTGAGGCTGACGTTTTCTCTCTTTGCAAGTGGACCAGGTTGTTCAGAGAAGGTGTATTCTTCAGTGGGTTTTGTTTGCCCAGATCTTCCTTGTGCACTTCTGAAAATCTTGTCCTTTTGTAGGTTAATTGCTCAGTGCTTCACAGAATTGGGTTGTATCCATCGAACAGTATTCAGGCACCATTTCCCAAAATATTGGTTGGATCTTGCAACTAGAAATGAGACTGTGCTCATGGAGTCTCTTGTAATCCGGAGGAGATGAAAGGTGAAATACATTCTCAGTACCACACTTACAAATATTTGCTCCAGCTTCATGCCTAGCCATTCTCCTCTTAATAAGGAGAAAAATACAATTCATAATGCTGTCTGAAGGAGATGTCTTGGCTTTATTTGCATCTGTACTTTTCATCTATTGTTTTAATGAATAATAAGTGTAAGTGGTGTCTAAGATAGAGTTGTGGGGTTCTATCCTTTAATGGAAAAATACCCTCCTTGATGGTTTTATAGGCTATATAATTGTGTCTGGTAGAAACAGACATCAATCGCTATCAGTTATGTACACATGCATATAAAATAGCAGTAAGGTAGCCTCTCCAAAAGATGTTTATTAGCTAGCATTTAAACTACAGGCAATGCTACTACAAAGATTATAGGTTCTAAAGCACTGTCTGTGTCATCACGTAACTAATAAGGGAACAGAAAATGTAATAAAAACAAGTTGCAAAGTAAAGCACTAGGATTTCTTTTTTTCTTTTTTTTATTTTTTGTATATCAGGAGGTATTACTCATTGGCAGTGCTCACTTTTTGGCTGTTGGGCTACACTTATCTCTGGTTAAACATCAATACAATGCAGGGGAGTTATCTGGCTTAATATCATCATAAGGCGGGGGAGATGATACCCACTTTCTTCCATCTGGACTGATTCAAAGGACACATTTACACATTTGAAGAATTCACTAGCGAGTAAGACAAAAACTTCTGGACTCCCACTGGATAACGTGCTCAGAAATTGTAACTGTGTCCCCCTCCCCACGTGCTAGTTAAGCAAGCCAAGCCCCTCGGCACCTCATGAGGTAGGTAAATGTTATTGTTCCCCACTTTCCAGATGGAGGAGATGAGGCACAGAGAGGTTAAATGGCACATGCCATGAGTAATGTAGAAAGACTGGCAGAATAGGGGGCACAGCAACTGAGTTTCACACTCCTCACACTGGTCACTTGATGGTACTGTTCTGTTGTCTTCCCACAGCAAAGATTCCTTTGCTGCTCTGTCCTGCTGCCAGTCTCTGCCTTAGTTCCTATTTCACACTCAGAACTGCTAATGCTGAAGAACGCACACTGCTATCACAGAGTGGTAGGGGTTGGAAGGGACCTCTGAAGATCATGTAGCCCACCCGCCCTGCCAAAGCAGGCTAACCCAGAGCAGGTTGCACAAGACTATATCCAGGTGAGTTTTGAATATCTCCAGAGAAGGAGACTCCACAACCTCTCTGGGCAGCCTGTTCCAGTGCTCTATCACCCTCACAGTAAAGAAGATTTTCCTGATTCTCAGATGGAACTTCCTGTATTCCAGTTTGTGCTCATTGCCCCTTGTACTGTCACTGAGCATCACTGAAAAGAGCTGGCCTCATCCTCTTGACATCTGCCCTTTAGATATTTATAAGCATTGATAAGACCCCCTCTCAGTCTTCTCTTCTCCAGGCTAAACAGACCCAGGTCTCTCCACTTTTCCTTGTAAGAGAGATGCTCCAGACCTCTAATTACCTTTGTGACCCTCTCTTGTACTCTCTTTAGTAGTTCTTTATCTCTCTTGAACCGGGGAACCCAGAACTAGACAAAATAGTCCAGGTGTGGCCTCACTAGGGCAGAGTAGAGGGGGAGGAGAACCTCCTTCAGTCTGCAGGTCACACTTTTCTTAATGTACCCCAAGATACCATTATCCTTCTTTACCACAAGGACATGTTGCTGGCCCATGGTTAACTTGCACTCCACCAGGATTCTCAGGTCCTTCTCCACAGAGCTACTTTCCAGTGGGTCAGCAACCTAACCTGTGCTGGTGCAGGGGATTATTCCTCCCTGAGTGCAGGTCTCTACACTTGCTTTTGTTGAACTTCATTAGGTTTCCCTCTGCCCAACTCTCCAGCCTGTCCAGGTCTCACTGAACGGCAGCACAGCCTTCTGGTGTACCATCAGCCACTCCTCCCAGTTTTGTATCATCATCAAACTAGCTGAGGGTACACTCTGTCTGTCCCTTCTTCTAGGTCACTGATGAATATGTTGAACAAGACTGGACCCAGCACTAACCTCTGGGGAACACCACTAGCTACAGGCCTCCAACTAGATTCTGTGCCACTCATCATAACCCTCTGAGCTCTCTCATTCACCCTATTCTCAATCCACCTCACTGTCCACTCATCTAACCCACACTTCTTATGGTTCCCTATGAGGATGTTATGGGAGACAATGTCAAAAGCCTTGCTGAAGTCGAGCTAGACAACATTCACTGCTCTCCCCTCATCTACCCAGCCAGTCATGTCATCACAGAAGGCTATCAGATTGGTCAAGTATGATTTCCCCTTGCTGAATACATGTTGGCCACCCCAATAACTATTTTTTCCTCCACACACTTAGAGATGACCAGGCTTTAACTTCTCAAAAGACAAATGAGCTATTTCTTTAATATTTTTTGCACCTTTATTGTAGTGATCTCCACCTGTTGATGTGAGAAGTATCCAGGTTTCAGCTTCAAGAAGCACAATGTCTGGTAAATGCGCTGATCTGATAGCTCAGAAGAGAAATGATAAGCTGGGATACAGGGCAATCCTTCCTTCCAGATATTCTCCTTCCATGACTCCTCCGCTTGACAGTGATTTCAGGGCTCTATTTTCTTTCTTTTATGACGAGACAGAACTCCATTTGTGTCAGTTATTACCATGGCCGATGAAAGGGGGAGAGAGTTGTTAATTTTAGTTTCTCTCATCAGCTTTATTTCCAGTAAATCAGTGCAATCATGAGTGTGACTTAGGCAGCAATATTTGAGGCACAAGGGAAAACCTGGGTACTGTTGACACTTCCCTGCCATCTTCTACATCCCTTAAGATTTAGGACCTAAGAATTACTGCTAAGGTAAGCAGAAAATTTCACATGCCAATAAATAGTTATGATTTCAGTAGTATTTTTGTTTACTTTTCCTGCATTCATGTGATTTAGCTGAATATTTACATCCCAATCTCAGTAAGATGTATATCTTGATCTTAACTGGGTCTTCAGGCTCTGCCCACCCTGCTGAGTTTCAGTTTGGTAACCAAATGTTTTGATGAACATAATCTCTACTACAGCGAAAAAGTCATATTTTTGTTTTGTTTGTTTGTTTTTTAAATAAGGAGCACACAGATCTAGACATCGTTGTCTTGTTGATATCACGTTTCTACATTTGGTTTTTGCTGTTGCCATTGTCAGCAAAGTAAAGGGAGATATCACGGTGTGAAAACTGAAATGCCAAGCACAGAAGCTTGTTACAATGCTCTCCAGCAGCTTCAAAGGACTGACATAGACCCTGGAGCCAGAGGCCAGCCAGGGTCTCAATGAATCCAACAGCGTTATTCTTGGCCATTTAATCTCTGACATGTCTATGTTTCTGCAGAGAGAGTTTCTGGCAGACATCTCTCCCTTTTAATACAAAATGCTTGAAAGAAAGGACAACATGTTGACTGGAAGAAGCTTCTCCTCTCGTTTTAGAGGGCAGGTGCTATATATCATGTGCTCTGCTCAAGTTGTATGGGTAACACATTTCTAAACCTCCCTGTTTTCATTATCCATGTACCCTGGGAGACATCCTCTGTGAGTCTGTGGGCTTCTTTGCTCTGTTTCATCAACACTCCTTACTTCTAATCTGGAAAAAGAGAGACCACTGATTCAAACATAGCACCTGCACTCTGTAACCAACCTTGTTGGTCCTGGCCAGCCAATTGTCCTAATGGTGTCAATGAAGGTCCTATTTAGAGAAAGAAGAATTTAGACCCTAAAAGGGGGTCTTCTTCATAAACCAGTGGAAAGAAATCTGATGTTCATATGCCAAAGAAAAATAAAAGGATTTGCTCAAAAGCAGAGATTTTGAAAGTGAAATGCCTTATTCAGCTCCGTTACGGGAGATGCACTGTCCAGACCTCATCTTGAACATCGTATTTGTCTAATACCTGACAGCCCATGTGAGCATTGTCTCTGGTTGTCCATTGCACAGCAGGCACCACCAGCGTGGCTGGCTCCAAATGAATGTAGAGCACCTTTTGGGTGAATGGTGAGAATGTTTTTTTCAAGTACAAGAAATGACACGTGTCATGAAACAAACGGGGTCTGGGGTGTGGGTTCGAAAGCAACCTGCACAGCAGGTTCCTCCATGATGCCTGTGCATGGAGTTGCCCACTGAAGGACGTGTCCCCCCCTTTACCCTTCAAAGAAGAAATAAAATAATCCGTTTTCTGGTTTTGCATCCAGATTAGATTGAAAAAGAGCTAACAAAAAAAGAATTTTAGTAAATGTCTTCTACTTCAGTCACTGTTGTACTGGTATGCTTAGCTAAAAACAGACCAATATACCAAATTAAAAAATATATAGGTGCCTGGAAATATTAATCTTGAGTATTTATCTATTGCATGACTGTTCTGGATGATGCGTAAACGCACATGGCCCTTCGAGCCTCTCTTCCTTGATGAATTAGATTCATTGCTCAGAGCTAAATGCACAACCATCTTTTCTTGTTTTTCTTCCTCTGGGGCCATCTGGTTTCTTGTATATCCTGCCAGGCTGTTGGCATCAGATTCACTGTAGTTTCCATCCAGCATCATAGTTTTCGAATGAGGTATTCCACATGCACAGGGAAACTAGGAACATAAACAAGAAATATAGCTGAACACTGGAAGAACACATTAGCAACAGAAACGGTGCCTTTCTATTAACAGACAGCTTGTAAACAGTTGAGCCTGTCATTTTAGCTGAGATACTGTAAATTTCTCTTTGAACGAAGAAGTAACTTTTTTTATTTGATTGTATTCCAAAAGGAAGAAACATGGTTTAGCTACACTGCTTGGGCAAGCAGCTTCAGAAAAGATTAAGAAAGTGATTTTCTGTGATTCTATTTGATTGGGAAGACCTTGGAGAGAGGTAAAATTTTGTTATAGGAGTCTGTTGAATTATTCCAATTGCTTTTAAAAATGTATTTAACCAAATTTTTTATGACATATCAACTAGAAAAGGTACTGAGCCAATAGGTGGTCTATTCTGCACTTCAAGGAAGTCGTAAGAAGAAGCTCAAGAGGAAGAGAAGGAAATGCAAAGCCAACAGAATAGTTCAGAAAGCGAAATGTCATGCTCAAATCATATGAAAGATGATGTCTGCAGTGGCTTTTCTGAAAGGCTGATAGAAATGTCTCAGAGTCAAAGACAGCAGGTGATCAATGTCACCTGTGAACTAAGGTGGGGAGTTCCTAATGGGAAGAAAGAATCTGTAAACCATAGTGATGTGGGAACTGAAAAAATTTGATCCGAAACTTTAGTTTTCAAAAGGTGATGGTGTTTTGTTTAACAATAAAGACAGACCCACAGGTCTGTAGGATTATTCAGACTGGAAAGGACCTCAGTAGGTCTCCAGTCTTATCTCCTGTTCACAGGAGGGCCAGGCTGCTCAGGGCTGTTCCTGGTCAGGTCTTGAAAAACTCCAAGGGTGCAGGATAAGATGTTTCATAGCACATTAAAAAGTATAAGCATAAATTTGGCTGACTGTTGTTTAGTAATGGGGAACAACTCCACTATTACATCCATTGAATCCAATTTCTGGAGTAAAGTGGACTGGAGAGGGAGGAAATGAATCTCCTTGAATCAACATTTAGCTTAAAAATACAACTATTGTGGCAGCTGCAGTGAAGTACCAGATTTGATACTTTTCTCTCTTGTCATCTCCACACAACTCCAAGTTGCAGTTCAGTCACAGTTCAGGTCATACTCTCCTCTCTCTGATGTTTCTATGAAGACCCATGAGACTAGCTCCTGTTTTTCTAGTGTTAGCAATTCAGCCTGAGATGGAGTAGTCTAAACAGATCCAATCATACACACAGGGATGTCAATGTTTCCCCATTTATAGACACAGGCCAATCAATACAGAAACCAGATCAACTGCAAAAA
>VWZK01011946.1:0-23213 GCA_013396935.1 Baryphthengus martii | reverse complement strand
AATAAATGGATGAACAAAACAAAAGTTTTTCTCACCCTCTCCTGGAGTTTCCTCTCCTTCCTCTCTTGCACCGTAGTCAGGTAATTCACTGCCGCATATTCCAGTACCGAGAGAAAGACAAACACAAAACTGACCCACAGGTAAATGTCCACTGCTTTGATGTAGGAAACACGAGGCATGGAGGCGTTCACCCCAGTGATGATTGTTGACATGGTCAGCACAGTGGTTATCCCTGGAAAGAACCAAGAGAAACAAATGTTATTGACTGATACAGTCCATAAGGCTTTTGTCTCAAGAAAAAAACAACAGAAATTGTGCTCTACGTGATGCTCTAAAAGATGCTAGATGTGAGATAGATAAATGTGTGGTATCTCTCCTGCCAATGCAGAGTTTTTCCGCTGTCTGCACTGTTGTGTGCTTGATGGTTTTAGTTCTCAGGAGCAAGGGAGCAGCCATCGTTATGCTAGGATCAGCATTTAGCTCTCTCCTTAACTTCTAAGGTTTTAACACAGTGCTTAAGAGTCAGGTCTGCTGAGACCAGTGGTGACAAGACTCCTGTTTCCTAGCTGAACCAATCTGGTTGCTGCCAGAAAGCAAAATAATATTGACTTTTGGTCACAGCTAAAGCGAATTTGATCTAAATCACTGATCTGAAAAGGGACGTGCAATAATGATAAAATGTTTGCACTCGACCATGGAAAAGAAAAGCACTATGTTTTTACCTCGAGGAATATTTGTCTGCAGTTCAAGCTGTGGGAATCAAAAAGTTTTGAACAACCACCATTGTATTTTATATATAGATGTGTGCGTGTCTATGTGTTTATAAACATATATGTACGTATTTATATACTTATATATGTGTATGAATATGTACATATACATGTGTAAAATCTTGCAAAATAGTATATACTTCGGATCATTATGGAGACAAAAATATTTACAAGCTCCTAAAGTTCACTTAAATAGAGAAAATAAAGCCAGAAAAACCATTCATAGCTTCTTCGGCCATTTCAAAACAGTGACCTCTGTAAACACAGCTACTGTTGCTCACTTTTCATTAGGATCTGATGTAGTTTTTTTAAAAATAGTATCCGCTGAACTAAGTATAGATCAAGAGGACTCCTTAGCAATGAAGGTCTTAAGACAAACTGCAAATTTTACACTACATTAATCATCAGATATACTAAATATTTGCTTGCCCAATATTTAGCCAACAAAATTAACAGTTCCATTTCCTGCCAAAACTTGCACGTTCAAAGATCTTAACACAGTTGTGGCTTATTGTCGTTGCTCTCACCCAAAGAGACTCTGGCAGGAACCGCTCGATGATCGATCCAGAAGGACACCCAGGACAACATGACCATGAGGGTGGCGGGGAAGTAGGTTTGGAGTAAAAAGAAGAAGATGTGTCGGCGTAAGGTGAAGTTTATGTAGAGACGATTGTACCAACCTTTGAGAGAGGAGGAAAGCCAGAATCAGTGAGAACAGCCCGGATGGTAGGCACAGAGAGACAAGATCTTTCTTTTGACCTTTTATTTCTAAAGGACGGTGAAAAGAGAAACTGATCTTTCAAAGCATGTATTGTCCAGACTGTGGGGACTGCATTTCAGCGACATATAATCCCAAGAGGTTTGCCACAAGTAGTTAATACAATATTAGCCTCAACAATGGCATTAAATCAGAAAATGCCAATACCTGTGCTACTGTAGAAAGCCAATCTTGATGTAGTGTGAAATTTTTGTATCAAAAACTGAGACAAGGAAATCTTTTCATCGGTTTTCAGAGATTCATTCCCATTTTTCCAATACAACATCAGATCTTCATCAGTGTAAGCATCTTATGGAAAGAAGAAACATAATGTGATGTGACTTCAGCTTACAGGGGAAACAAAAGCTAATAGATCTAGTCAAAATTAACAATCACAAAGGCATCTTTGGCATGAAGTAATGCCATAAATAAGTTTTCTAACAACGGTGAGTTGAAAAGATCTTGCTATATGATGTACCATGACAACAAGAACAAAAATTACAAATCGTGTTGATTCAGGTAAGTACATCATATTTTTACTCCATGCTGATGAAAGGACAGTTAAAATGGTATTTTTCTGTGCATTACATATCAAAAATGATAGACAAGTTATTGTTAGTAGATAAGAATAACTCAGGAAATAGTCATGAGTAAAAAACCTGAGTTTGGAGAAAGGAGGAAACACACACAATTCTATCTTAGAATGATGAAGGAAAAGTGGCAGGTCTGATTTAAAGCAGTAGTCTAGGAATATTTGAAGACTGTAAATAGAAAACTTAAATAATTAGATAGTGCACTGGGTAGCAGGAAGAGGGAATGAAAAAAGGGTTATCATGAGGGCCAGGAGGCTGGAGCACACGGCATAAGACAAGGGGCTGAAGGAGGTGGGTTTGTTCAGCTGAACGAAGATCAGTCTGTGGTGGGGTCCAACTACTTCCCTGCTAGGGGAGAGAGAGAGGATGGTGACAGGCCTTTCTCAGACTCTCCAAGATGCAGAGTGAAAGCACAAGAGGCAAGGGATGCAAGCAAAGGATTTTTTCCAAGCAGGTAAAAGGAAGCTTTTTCATGATGAATACTGTCAAACATTTAAATAGGTTGCACAGAAAAGTTGTGGAGCCTCCATTACCTTGGATATGTTCAAAACCAAATGACACAGTCCTGAACAGCCCTCTATAAAGCTCTCCTTGCTCTGAGCAGGGCATTGGAACAGCTGACTTCAAGATCAATCTAAACTACCCTGTGATCTTCTTGTTTGTAGAGGAACATTCCAGTTAAATAGCTGTGAGGACCTCAAAAACCTAGATATTTGTCTTGCTACACACCGAAGAAAGTTTACATAACAGCTATGAGAGTCTTACTGTTCATTTTCTCCACAGAACCACTCCTTCTCAAAGTAGCTGAGCCCAGGTCACAATGTTTGCAGGATCAGAATTAATTGTATCGTACATAAATCACATTGGTGATGAAATTTAGAGATAATGAAAGATCTTTACAATCAACTGTTTATTATGTCACTTGAAAGCTCCACCTTCCTGTCACAAACAATGACCAGACCAAAACTTCCCCAGGTTTCTCATCAACAAGCTGCTGAGAACCAATATATGCTGAACATTCCTGTTGGCGGTTTTTTTGAAAGTGCCGTCTACTAAAAATCATACAAGGATGCTTTTCTTGCAAGTTCCTCTGTTCTGCTGCATAAGGGCTAGTTATACAACGCAGTAAGGCAACAGAGAGAGACTCTGAGTAACTCTGATGAACTGTTTTCAGGCTCTGAAAAAGACTGTGTTCTGAAACACATCCAGTCTAGGTTTGTACAGTCGGACGTGGAGCATATCTAGCTAGAAACACAAACACAACATACAGCTTTCCAGCTCCAGAGAACATGTCTGAGAATCCAGGGGGAAGCGGCTGAAGTCCATGTTGCACATTGCTGTCACTGTGATCCTAGAAGTCAAAAATGAGAAAGGTTGGTTTCTATGGGTAGCAGTGAAGGAAGAATGTTCTCACAGATAAATCATTCTACAGCCTTAAAGTTGATAATTATGCATAACCTTAGCTTAAAATCCTGGGGAAAATGCCTACCAATTCTCCAGACTAGATGGATTATACACAGAAACTCGAAAGGAAGCTGCAATTTCAATACCTGTCAATGAACTAAATCACTATCTTGGACATTGCAGTAGTACTAATGTCAGTATAGATATTTCCACTGTGGTTTATATCCAACTATTTCCCTACAAAGTAACAACATAAAATAGCTTCACCATGTGCATTCAAATGTTCCCTAATGTCCAGTTTGATTAAGATTTCCTCATTTTCCCCATCACTCAGTTCCCTCCATAGTCACCCTAACAATGACCCAAGCCTGAGGAACAGGCCACAAAATTGCTCTAGTATAGTACATTATTAAGGCAAAAGCAGTTTCTTTCAGTCCTCTATCAAATTCTTTTAATCAGGGAGCATATTTCTGAGGCAGGAGGTATAAAATGGGTGCAGCTATTTCTCCGCAAGTGAGATTTACCCCAGTTAAGTTTATGTCTTAGCTAAAGAGCTGCAGCAATCACAGCTCCAATTTTAAAATGAGTCCAGTTGTGCACAGCATTATGTAATCAGTTTTCCAGTGAGTCAGTGAACTTTCTCTTGTGGACAGATTTGCAGTGGAGCTCCCTGTTTAGTGGGGGTAAATCAGCTGTGAGTCATCGTTTCAGAGGCCGACTTATGTTGACCGTGACCATTTTCTAGATTCATTGCAGATGTTGATAAAGAACTTTTCTTCTGTTCAAGGGATTGTGATCCAAATCCTGCTCTGACCTACACACTCATCGCCCCTGAAAAGCACACACTGTTCATTTTGGCTATAAAACTAGAGCAAGATCTTGTTATATCAGCAAAATGTAAAGCTTTTTGACAATACGCTCCGGAAGATGAGCACCCATGGTTATGAGTAGCATTTAAGCATTGTATAACTCAGTCTCATTACAGACCGCTATTTTCTTTCCTCAGTGTCACCTAAACTGTGGAACAACCTGTGACCACTAACAATTCACTAGCCAGGGAGAACGCAGAAACCCAGCTATTATTAAAAGCTGTAATAAGATATTTCTCAGTTAGAATGTAGTGTCCAGTTGGCCTTGAAAGCCCAGGGCCTAAATGAGAAATGAAATGTCCCCCAGCCCAGTGCAGACATCTGAGAGAGTTTCCAGCACCACTGGACAGCCATACTTGGTCAGCCAGATCAGTTTCTGAGTGTCCTAAGCACAACCAGGCCCAAATATCATGCAGATCCTTGTTCTTCTTAGATTTTACATAGCAAATTATCCATTTAACTCTTGTGCGGTCACCTGTGGTTAAGTCACATCCTTCTCTCTTGTGATTAACATTAGAAAGTCACATCACCTCCTCAACAGTTCACAGAAAATTCTGAGATTAAACACTCTGCACATGGGCAAATGAGCATATCTGAACAGAGTCGGTGTTTGCTATTGAAAAGACTTGTTCCTTCCTTTTTGTTGTTGATCACTGCTACCAAGTGGCGTGCTGCTGGCTTCTGCACATGAGAACTGGGAGGTGTGAGCAACGGAAAATGATGTTCCGTCACACCAAGCAACATCTGTTGAGAAGATCCCTACCCTCCTTCTGCTCTTCTCCCCTCGGTGCTGACCTAAGCTTACATCTAACTTTCTTTCTCCTTCTTGTCTCTCCTGCTACATCCTCATTCTCATCTGGTTCTAATAAAATACACAGCATCTTTGGGCACTTAGTTAAGGTGTAGGTAATTAGACTTTTCATGCAACAAATGGATTTATTAAATGGGTTCAGAGCAGGGAAAGTGTTCGTAAGCGGTTGGTTGAGATGGGATTTTCATCATTAAGACCAGGCAAAAAGAAGGGGCCATATGGTGCATAGTCTTTTATGCATATGCATTTCTTTGTTGTTTTAGTAATTTGTCCAGATGTTGGGGTGGGGTTTTTTTTGTTGTTGTTGTTTATTTTAAATAAATTCAGTGGAATTATATTTGGACTATGAAATCTGTGAACTTTAGAGCTCCTTGGTTCAGTGGGATGTTGTCCTACCCAGGAGCATCATGGGAGATATTGCCCTACCCAGAACAATATCTCCCATGATGCTCATTCTTCAAAGAGAAACAGCCTCCTGAATCAAACTTTAGAGAAAATCTTCCTAGTTTTTGAGAATTATTTTACCATAGTTGAAGTGAATAAATTCCAGAACAATCCCAGAACAGAAAGCTCCTGCTATAAAACATTCAAAGGTCACTGTACACTGAGAGCATGTTTTCTGTCCTGGGGAAAAGTCCTTTTGTCTGGGCTTTCAAGCTTTTCTCCTCTGGCGGTGTATTTATTCCACATCTCTTTTTGCATTCTTCTGAAGAAAATGAAATCTGCTGGGATGTTGATGTGAGCAGCCATAAAGGTGGCCTAGTTAGAAGGAGGAAAATTACTGAGCAAAAGAAAATGTCTGCTGAATAATACTGACAGAGAAAGGCCAGCCTAGGAACCAGACACATCCTTGGGAAGTGCAGTTGGCCTCTTTGAAGTGCAGACAGGGCACTTCTTAGAAACTGAAGACATCCTGAGATATTGTCAATAAGCACAAAAAAAAAGAGGGACTGTGAAGACAGTTTACTGTCTGAAAAGGTGGAATATGGTCTGGAAAATAAAAATTGGTCTAAAAGAACAGAAAACATCATCATCTATCGTTCATCACAGCTGAGAAATAGAATTAACATCATCTATTGGCTGCTCAAATTGGCAGTGTCCTACACTTTCTTATGTCTCTGTGATATAAGGAGTAGACAATTTTTATCTAAAATAGATCCTCTTTCTCCAAGATCTTCCCATGCTGCATGCATTTTTCCTTTCCTAAACAGGTTGAATTCACTGCATGAACTTTCTACCAGCTCTTGGACTCTCACTGGGGACGCCTGGCTTACTCCAGACTGTGACACAGAGCATCTCTGACGTGAGGCTCTGTCTATTCTCTTGTTGGTCTCCCTCTGGGCCCACCTTTGGGGTTGTTTTGTTTTTTCTTCCCACCCATGGGATGATTTAGTTCACTTGATGGTGGTATCACTTTATACCAGTGTTATACATCCATAGCACAACCTATCAATCATAGGTATACCTATCATATCGTTGATGAGTTCCTCCACTAACTGTAAGTTTGTAGTAAACTGTAACAGTATGTACTTAATTAGTTATTGCTGTTATTGGCTGTTGCTATGATTGATTGATGCTATAATATTGATTACTGATAGTAATTTGTAATAGCATGATATATATACTCACTTTAATAATAATAGATATACTTGCTAGTGGTGATTTTTGTGGTAGTTTACTTGCTAGTGGTGATTTTTGTGGTATTTTTGGTAATCTATAATAAGGTAGAGAAGTTTAGAGGATTAAGCCTTCATGTCCTTGTGTATTACAGTATCCTGCAAACCCATGATCACAATCTCGATATGCCCACAGGCAGGGTAACCCTGTCATAACAGACATGCCTCAGGATTCTTCCAGGCAACAAATCTGCTAGAAAAAAGAGGAACTATAAGGCACCTTTAATACTGCCATTTCAGCTTCAGAAAACCTAAATATTTACATCAACAAGCAAACACCAATTTTTAAAAAAAAGAAAAAAAAAAAAGATTTTCTAGACAAACAGGAAGCAAAATAGGATAATTATAGAGGTCACCATCTGGTATATCAGCAGCTTCCAGTTTAATCACACATTGACCCCGGGACGAACATTCCCACTCGACTAAACCCTTCTCTGACTGCAAAGAATTAGGGGAATGTTTTCCCTTGGAGGAGATGATCCTGTTACTGTGCACAGCACTGTTTCTTGCAGCTTCCGGTGAAGCACATTGTACTGTGCAGGCTGGAAACACGGCTCTGCGTCAGTGGTGGAGTAGGAGGGTGAGAGCAGCAGTTCTGGTGGTCAGCAAAGCCATACTGGGAGCAAAATTGACTGTGAAGTCCCGGAGGGTGTTCAGGAGCAGCACGGTTACCTCATGCTGTAGAGGACATGACCATCGGGGAACACTCGCAGCATGATGTTGTCCGTGGTGGTGTCATGAATGAAGGACCTTTTGGAGTGCACAAAGAAGACGTCAGGGACCCAGATCTTCTTCACCAGCCTGCCGTCGAAGGTCATGCTCTTGTTGGTGGTGCTGGGAAATGAGAGACGCTCATCCTTCCAGTAGTGCCTTAAGTACAGAGTCATTGTGAAATCCTACAAAAAAAAAAAAAAGGAAGAGAACCAGAGAGAAGTCTGTCAGTGTCGCTTTCTACATCTAGAAAACACCAGAAAGAAGATTCACTCCTACCAGGTAGATGAAATCCTTCCACTCTCAACTTCTGTTTCTTCCCTAGACCATAGACCAATGCTCTTTGTGAATAGATTTTCCTAACAAAATAATTTCAGCCAAAGCAAGACATAAACCCTCAATCAATATATTACAATACTCAGTAATGTTCAGTCCTAAAAGGGATATAAATACGTCCCAAGAGAAGCGCTGCACTACAGAAATGATTCCTCAATCCTGGCAAAATTATCTTGAAAGGACTATGGTATCAACAGCATGTTCAAGAGCAAAAACTTTCTAAAGTAGATTAACGACCAGGCTAAACACTAATCAGTTCATCCCCAAAAGAACTAAACTGTTGCAAACAGCAACCAAAAGAGGGAAGTTTTTCCTACTGTACAAGTGTATAAATAAAGCTCTCTTTTAAGCTCATTGAGAGGGCAGGAACTTCAGTTACACAATGGAAAACATCTGTTTGTTGATCCCAACCTGACAGCTGCTGCTTTCAGAGTTGAATCTACTCTCTCATACTGAGAGATCAACTACACTTGTTTTCTTTTTATCCCAAATTAACTGAGCGGTTACAAGAGCTGTAGCTGCCAAGCCCAGGAAGGCAGCAACACAAGCTGGGATCTCCTCCTAAACACTCAGCAATTGCTTTCTGAAACTACCACCAACTCATTTTGCTTTGTTGATGATATAAAACTGATTAATCCCACTCTCCACTTCAAAGGGCTGCCCTAGAAACAGTCTCACATTGTTAATAGGTTTTTCATGAATTTGTCAAAGAAGTCTCCAGTGCCAGCCCTTGCCTTGCTGCCTCACATGGGGCAGAGCTGGTCGGACACCTCCCTCTCTGACTATGGCAGAGACCTGCTGGAGGGACACTTCTGCTCACCCTCTTGCAGGTCTACATCTTGGCAGGCTGGTCCCACTCTTCATCCCTGCTCCCCTCAGGGATACTGCCAGCTCCCGTTCCCTGCTGGACATTGGCCATCTTCCCCTTACAGCTAAAGAAACTCTTCTAGTAACTGCTGCTACCAGCAGGACTTAGGTTGCAACCTGTCTGCAGAAGCCAACCTTAGGGTCTGAATCAGGAAAGCTTTACCAGAGCTGGGAAAAACGGAAGCAGGGAAGAGGTGTAACTGATGATTTTTTAGGAGTTAGTGCCATTTACATCAAAAGGAAAAAAAGGGTAAAACTGAGCCTGGCTGTTCACAGCACCAGCTCTGGGCAGCCCTCCAGCCGTAATGCAAGAGGCAGTCCGAGGCTACAGCTGCAAAATGCCTCTGGGCAGCTCCATCATGGGAGCACAGTGGACAGGGACTGATGCAGTATCAGCCAGACACCCCCAATGTGACTTACAGCCATCATAGGAGGGGCACAGAGACTGTCCATGGGGACAGTGCAGTAAGAGCCACACTTGGGAAGTGGTGTGGCTCTTTCCCTGTCCCACTGGGCAGGAGCGCTCTCCTCTCTCACCTTCAGCACTCTCCTCTCCTCTCTCCAAACAGGCTTCCCATCACCAACACACAGGGCATCAAGTGCTGCAAATGTCAAGCCCAAGCGTCAGCTGACAACAGCTTCTAAGTACAAAATTCATTTTACGAAGTGAGTCAAAGAAGGGAATTTGCAATCACTGACAGCTTGTTCCTCTCTCACCAGCACGCACACTAGTTAAAAAACTGGACATGGGGTGTATTTCTCCACTCATAAGTAGGAAAATCACTTAGGAAACAAGTTTTACAATGAACAGAGGGAACATTAGCACCTACTGGAGGCACAGCAAATGAGCACACACAAGGGTCTCACTTTTGGCAGCACATTTCATGTTTGTGCCACGCTCCCGACAGCCTCAAGGGCATCCCCTACCAGTGCACACAGTAGCAGCCAGCTTCAGTCTGCTGCTTCTTTGGGGCACCAGATGCTTGTTGAAGCAGCAGTAAGCAAAGGCTTCCTGACTGAGGGTACCCAGTTTCCAACGACACTGACCCTTCAGAGCAGCTTGAAAAGTCCTGCCTACAGCTCTGCCCTGCCTGCACTGGGGAGCTGATGAGGGCACCCTGGTGCACGCACAGCCAGCCCAGCTACTCTGGTCATGCAGACAACAGTTCACTTCTCTGTGAACGCCCATGCTGGGACAAACTGACCCAGACTGACCTGGCAGACCGTTTTACCACCCCAAATATAAACCAGCAACTGCTGTGGAAAGCACTGCTGGAAAAATAGAACGGCAGAGCTACCTACAGCAAAGGGAGAGAGCGCTGCCCTCAAAGCTTTCTGATGGGCAAGATTTTTGTTGAAAACTGATGCTTTTGACAGAAAGCATTGCAAGTTATTTCCTTGCACTAGTTAGGTCTTTTTACTGCTACAACATTATCTTGACACACTAGAGCCCCAAGACTCCTTGTGACAGCCATTTCCTGCACTGAAAGCTCCCTCCCATGCACTTCATTGCACACATCCTCCCAAACCCTCTCTTTCAATATCCAGGCAGGCAAGGCTCCTTCTTTTAATAAAGATGTGATTACACCACAATAAAAACTAATCAGCCTAAAGCTCTTCCTTTAAATTTTCACATTTTGCCTAGACCAGAGAAGATGCCCCATAACAGGGAGGAAAAGGTATAAGGAGGAAGGAATCAAGAAGCTTCCTCCTCTTTATGTTCACCTTTCCACTTCTCTTTCCAATGTTTTTACTCCGTTTCCTATAGATTAAAAAAATAATCCAACAAACTGGAAAATGCTTGTGAACACTCCTTTTTCTGGGAATACCTTGAAACATGTTGAGGGTTAACAACTGCATGTATTTCTTCCTCTCTTTTAATTGATAACAAAATCACAATTGAACTTGTTGCAAATTCCCTGAACAGCATCATCAGTGACTGAAAGACTATTGCCCCTGTACCAAATTCGACTTCGGCAGAGGCAGTTGAGGGTCCCCTTGCCAACTCCCGTTCACGTGCCTCAGCGAGGTTACTCCCAGTGAGGAAGAAGCAGGAGCAGCTCCTTCTCATTTACATTGCCAACTTGATTTTCTAATGTGTCTAATGACGCATTTAAAACAAATGGACTTGATGGTTCCTTAAGGAAGAAAACTCTTGCAGTAAGCATGGATTATGTGAACTTCATCATATACCTTCAAACCTTTGTGCGCAGCTGTTTATGTTTTTGTTTGTGATAGATCCTTCATAACACTATTCTTACATTTAAGGCTTTCCTTTGCACTTTCAGTCTTTATCTGAAGACAGAGAGATAAGCCTTTGATCACCTAGTTTTATTGAGTCTTTAGTTCTGACTGTCTACCTGTTTGAATTTGCAAAATGCTGCCATTTCTTTCATCTGACCAATAATTTGAAATCCACAGATTTCAAGTGGGAGGGACTTTTCATGACTAGGAATAATTGAGGCTTAAAAGAGGATTACGTACCATGTCAACCTCAGAAATACTGTCCAAGCTCTCAACTTGCACATCCACCCCAACAGGAATTGCAGGGCCTGTAGGAGAATGAGATTTAGATACATAAATAACTGTTCTTTTATATCATGTGCATTTAAATAGCACTATAAGGTAGCATGTAAAATGTTTCTGAGCTTATGTCATTCTTTTCTGTCTGTAATTCTTCACAAAAGGGCTGAGGGAAGAGTTGGTAAATAACTGTGTAAGACCCCTTTTAAAACACTGAATTATCTTCCCCCTGGTATGCGTTGCAATGTTGACACTGAGCAGCTAATCCAGAGTTTGGATGAAACATTTGCGTATGTTTCTAAAAGATGAGCCATCTCATCATAAATTTTAGGCCTTTATGAACAAATCTGGCCCCAAAAACAAGCAACTGAGAAGAAGAAAGTGCAAGCAATGAGCTCTTCCTTGTGGGTTTCCCATTTCTTATCAACACAACAAGATATATCAAACACTCAAGAGCCCATTACCATTTTCTTTAATATGACTCATTGATGATCTCAACAATTTTCCACTGCAGTTTTAAAATTAGCAACCAGAGAATTCACAAAGAGTAAATGAGTGGTAACCATCCCATAATAAATGCATACTCCTCTATTACTAGAAACCCTGTATCGAAGTTTCACTGTAGACCATTGCTCATTAATGACCAGGATCTCCTCAGGTTACTCAAATTCGCTGTAGTATGTCCTCATGCATCTTTTTCCCTTTCCTGGTGCACTGAGGAGGTAATTGCCTAAGGAGACATGCACACCAAGCATGACCCACCAAGGCAGGTCAGCAGGAGCTGCTGAGGAACAGTCCAGGTGGATCAACTGTTACCTTGAGCTCTCAGTGTGTGGCAGCGCGTCTCACAGGGTTGATGTTGATGTGTGTATCTAGAGCATATCTCCAGCCTGGGCACTGTCAGTGAGACAACTCCTGACAAAGGAAGTAGCAGCTCTGCAGACATGTCTGGAATTTGCCCAGCAAAAAGGAATTTTCCAAGGACCATATTGGCCTCCATGAAGGTTTTGACAGATTTCTATCACATACATTTTGAACCTGATCAGCTGCCGGATGGTATTTAAGAGACACTGAAATCCCTTTGTAGATCCAGACCCATGTTTGTGCAGTGCCATGTACAACAAGGGCCTGCTGCATCCACATGTTTGGCTACAGTAGCATCTTCCTCAAGACCACATCCACCCGCTGAATACACTGTATGCCTAACAAGACAACAGAATTGCTGTTTTGAGAATGTAGAGTGCTTTTGCAAGGTGCCATCTGTCCTGCCTCTGTACCTGTCGCAGCACTCACAGACTCCACACATCTTCAGGGCTTTTGAACACAATCTTAAGTTTGCCTCTTCTGGAGGAGAAAGAAGCATCAACCCAGCTTTGGTAGGGAAAGAGTAATTGCAAAGTCCATGAGACAAAGTGGTTACTGCAACTGGCTCTGATACAGATTTTGATAAGCCATCTTCACTGAATTACAGCAGAACGTGCTGATGGGGACATTGTTGCCCTTCCACATGACCAGCTCCAGCCTGTTGTGCCCACACTGTCCATCAGCAGCTATTCTGGGCACATGCACCCTGAAGCAAGCCCTGTGGAGCGGGACTAGGCTCCTCAGCACCACCAATACCAACTTAAGTGACTGCTGCCCCCAGCAAGGAAACTGAAAAACATCTAATCGAGCAGTTTTGGATGACTCCTAGTTGCTTACAAACACCTACATGTCACATTCAGACACAGAGCTCTGCACTTCATGCTTAAAAATAAATGCTAGTAAACATTTGCTCACTCTTATTCATGACTTGATGGTGTCTTTCCAAGCTGAAGGGTGTTTGCAGGAAGATTTACTTGGGGAGAAATTCCAGTTAATCAGCACTGATGTGTTTCTTAGGAGCCCAGAGGATTTGGTAAGATTTTTCACTCCAAAGACATGAGCCTACCTTGTTCCCTTTCAGTTGCTTATGTATTATAAGGGATCACTGGAGGTCAAGGAAATTCTCACCTTATTGGCATTCGGTTCTCCTTCTACCAGGTATTCCCCGAAACCGGGAAAACCCACACAGCCTCAGTTTGCACCTGCTGATGAAATGCAGACAAGCTGTCACAGCCATGTCCAGCAGCGGGGCTAGGAAGCACTGAAGAATTTTTTCCTCTTGCCCAAAGGGCTTCACCACACAGGTGTGGCTCGTTCAGCAGCTGAGAATAGTCCTCAGCCCCCTCCTCAGATTAGACAGGGGAATGACTTTCAGCAAAGGCTGCCATCGGCTCTGCCTCTGGTTCTTGCTCTAGAAACCACTTGTAACAAACATAACTCGTTATACACAGCTGTCAACATCGTGGTAGTACCCACAGAGCTGCCAGCCCAAACGGTCATGTTGCGGTAGGAGTGGTGCTAACAGGGAAGATGGTCTCTGCCAGGACAAGCTTCACGACACAGTCAAGTTGTGTCAGAAGAGGAAGGGAGCGGTTGTCTGTGGTACTTCCCACTGGGTCTCCCAGGGGCTAAGGGGCTGTGTGCCCAGCACATGCTGGGCAGCCCTCCTGAACCTCAAGACTGCAAGAGACACTCTCTGTGTATGAATGCTTAATTTAGCCTTTATTCAGGACATCAACACCCATCCAAAGTCTATTTGCTGCTGTGATTTCTATGCTTGATTGAGCACTAATCACAGATTGAAAAAAAAACAAAACTGAAAGCCAAACACACAAAAAACCAAACAACACAAACAGAAGAATATTTCCAAGTTGGTATTTGTCCCTCTTTCCCATTCCTTCCTTATCTGCTTTTCAAGATAAAATACTATGTCAACATTCTTTTCTTTTTTTTGTGTTCCTGCACCAAATGCTTAGTTTGGCTCCCACGTAAACAGAAGTTACCTCTTTGCAAGGCCAAAATCTAAGGTTCAGTCTGGAACATCCATGATGCTCTCTTACACCCAAAATAAAGGGTGACCGCTGTAAAGTGGACAGTCTGAAAAGTCCTTGAGAGAAGAGACCTGAGGTTGGGTTAGGTGTCTTGTACGCCAATGAAACTGCTTTTACTTTTTTTTCTTTTCTGCAGTTAATCACGAATTTGAAGGATGATAGAACAGTGAGCATAATAGAGAGAGGGAGAAATAATTTCAACTCTGGACTCAAATGTGAAGTATGAAATAAACCAGTGGAAAAATTTATCCTGCCTTTCTTGGGCAAAATCCTACTACAGTTAGCAGGAGCAATCACTCCTTTTCCCTTCTCCTTGCTCTTCATTCAGCACCTGGTGCTGAGGTGATGAGAAAGTACGTGAATGCAAATGAGAGCACATTGAGACACCAAGAGCTTTTGGAGACAGCTTGGACAAGAGGTTGGGCTGAAGAGGTAAGAGTAGGAAGAGCCAGTGAGGCCATCCCAAATGTTGCTGCCTGGGAGCTAATGACAGGAATCAAATGATCACCAAGTCCTGCTGTAGGTGATGAGCATAACTGATAATGATAATTGCATATTCCCTTGGCCATCGCTCTTCAATGCTTCTACTAAGATGACGTTTTGCAAAGGCACTTGGTGCGAGCAACACGGTAAATGCACTCAGTGTCTGAAGCAAAACAGCAGTTCTGTAAAGAAATACCTACTTTAAACCACAGAAACAAACCCTGGGTTCCTTAAAGGTCATCTTGGCTACAGCACACACCATTGAATTAGATGGCTGTTGATCAGTCACAGAAAGATGTTAGAACTCACTAATCATTGGAGTCAATTGGGAACTGCTAGGTTTTTAATCCTGTCCCTCTGGAAACTAAATTGTTGAACCACTGGAGCTTCAGATGCTTTGCCAAATTCCCCATCAAATACCACCAGGGATGAGCAAACATAAAAAAAAAATCTCTTTCTTGAGAGGGAGTAGAAGATGAGGAAGATGTGAATGGGAAGAGAAGAGAACAGCTGAAATGGTATCTAACACCAGATAGACAGATAGCAGATAGACAGACATGAAAAGTAACTTAGATTATAACGTTAAACGTAAAAAAGTTCTGATTGACGAGCTTTTCATTGTCATAAACAATATTTTATCAATATTTATTTTGTCTTCAGAGAGAGGAAAAACAGAAGATTCAGGATGGAGAATTACAAGCCAGAAAGGACCTAAAGAGTGTAAGATTGGAGAAATCTCAAAGCTCAGGCTTGTCTCTAGGATGCTCGCTGCTGGATGGCAAGCTAAACGGATCCATGTGAAAGCTGTGGATTTGGCTGAGAAAAGGAAGCCGTGCTGCTTTCCACAAAGACTGCAACCCAGCAAAGCTTTTCAGCTCATATATCAGGGTCTCATAGAAATGTCAGCCAAATTCATGGAATTATTCAAATGAAACATGAGCTCAAGTATTTATAGATCAAGGTCTAGAGAGAAATTGTATAACCTTCAACTGAAGCGTTTCTTCCAGAAACAGCAAACATGTCAACATCAATTATCTCCGTCACTGTCCACAGCAATATCTTGCAGAATAGCAATTCTAATTCAGCAGGACTGATACGACTAGAAAGCAAACCCTGGACTCTTAAAAGACTTCATAGAAGTCACAGTCTTCCACTTACAACACAGAAACAAACCCATCTATGAACTATTCCACTTGCATCTCGGACACAGCATGATGGCAATTTCCAACCAAGCTCAAGACATTTACGCAGTCATTAGAAAATCTGACGATATAAAAACTGGAAATGGAAAGCAGGAGATTTTCCTCTTAAAGGAAATATTTATATTGGCTTATATTTGTATTAAGTGACCTGAAACACAATCCAAGGTTGATGGGAATGCTTCTGCTTTCTCTTTTGTATTGAACAGTATCCATTAGACCCACAATTTCTGTGTAGGGTTTACATGTGATATGGGTAGCACAGCCTTGCACCTTCTTATTGTAAAGGTACTGCCTTCTGAAACTGCATCAGCAGCATCTTACTTCTGTAAATTCCTGCGTGTCAGTGCCCTTACATCAGATCAAACTTGGGTATTAAAAAGATACCCAGGAACCAGGCAGTCAAGGTGTTTGTGGCTTTTTATGCCTTTATTCAACTGCCAAATTCACAACCCTGTGGTGAGAGTGCTCCCTGATTTCTCTTGCTTCTACAGTGAGCTGCTCTGTTTTGTGATCTGCTCTTCAGTGAAACCCGTTACACATTCAACTTAGGTGCTGCATGTAGACAAGATGCTGTACAGAATACCTTTAGAGAAGACCCACTTTGCATCTGTGTTCAGTGGTTGTACAAGGAGAGTAGATGAACCCAACAAATCTCTATCTATTTTGAGTGAGTTCTGACACAGAGAAGACTCAGTGGCTTGTTTCACCTTGCAAAAACTCCAGTTTGAATACTAAACTCTGTCTCAGGTTGCATGGGACATCTGATCTGGGGCCACCCTTCCAGGGACCCCAGGAGGTTTCCAGAAGTTCCGTTCAGAAATGTCTTCAGAATGTACCCAACATTTAAACCTGTCACTTCCCAGTGTGTCTTGTAATCTAAAACCACCTGCTGAGGAGCAGCATGAAAGCTGCAAAGCACCAATCAGTTCCCAGTCAGAAACAGGTACTGAATACAAACATGTTTTTTGTTTTTGTTTTGGTTTGTTTTTAACACTACAGCAGGATTTGGAAGATAGGGAATAGCATGCTACTGTGAAAATGCCTGGTGTTAGCTTTTCCACTCCAGCTTGGAAGCTAAAGCTTTGCGACATCTCTTTAATTTTTCTCCTTGGCAGGGATTTCAAAGGCTCATTGTTTTTCTCTGAGACACTCTCTCTGTCCCCTCATCTGTCTTTGAAAGAGTGAGACAGATGTAGGCCTTGAGATAAAAATGTCTACATGGGAAACAAACAGGTTTGAGACCTCTTTGCTGCCATATATTTTGTGCACACCCAGAAAGGCTTGCAAACCTCTGTAAGAGATTCCTTGCCTCCAAGCTGCAAGACAGTCTTCAGTGCTTCTGCATATTTGTGTGTATGTATATATATATTATTTTCTTTAATGAATGTATATATGTTTGAGACCTCTTAGGTGTGAGCAGTTTCCAGGCAGCCACCACCAGGATATGCTCACCAGCTGCCACGTGAATGCAGAGAGCTTCATTCCTCTGCATCTCGCTGTCAGCTGGTTATCAAGAGAGGAGTAAGTTTTATTTTAGCCCCTGATACTAACCCTTAGTGAAGCACTTATGCTTCACTCACTGCACCATTCATCCATCCTGACAAAAATACTGCCTAGAAAGGGCAATGAGGACCAGCTGATGTTAGGCTATTAGGCTACGAAGAAATATAATAACGGTACAGCATTAGGCCGTTCCTCAGCAAAGAAAATACAGCTATTTTAAGTATCAGCTAAAGCTGCTTATTCACAGGCTCCCTGTAAAATATGAGACGTAATAGATGAAATGTTTAAAATGGATGTTTAAGGAAGGCAGCAAACCAAACATTTACATAATCTTCAAATATTAATATTTGTAAATAATACCTGAACATCTGCTAGCTAGAACAAGGTCACTGACATGGAGATAACTCCCTAAGGGTCATAACAAACAGTCTATTTTAGCTCACAGAGGCTACTTTGAACATCAGCAAAGCAAAAATCTTTGTCATTACCACGGAACCCAATAGCTTGTCTCTAATGGGCTGAGAGCAGGCAAGACAACCATGCTTATTGGGCTGTTAATAACACAACTTACACAACATGTGCTTGCTCACTTGCTCTTTACAAAGATGCTTTTTCTTGAAAAACCCTTCATCTTTCTCTAATTAGTTTTTCTTCCATTTTACCTTGCGTAACCCCAGCCTGCTCTGTCCAGTGGTCACAGCTGTGTTGGGCTCTCAGCTGGCTGACTGTCCTCTGCAGATCAGCTAGAGTCACCATGGCCACAATAAAGCAGCCAGAGACCCCGTCTCCTTTTAGCTGAAAGTTCAGTGGTGAAATTGGAGACTGCTCCAGCAAAAATGTTGAAGGTTAACAGCTGCCCATTATTCCACTAAGCTTGGGAACCATCACTTTTATTGTATGGGGCTTCTTTATAGTCTGTCATTCACAATTTCCTTATGGTATTATTTATGTTTTCCAGAGGTGAGCTGACTTTCCCAACTGCACTGTAACACCACAGGCCCAATGCAAACTGTGGGGCTGGACTCTCCATTAGACCATGGTCTTTGAGCTGCTCTCAGAGAGCAAGGAGGGTCTTAGGGCAGTGACCAGTTGGAGTCACACGGGTCCCACAAGCTCCTCTAATGTGCTTCCACAGTACAAAAGCCTTTCTATCCTGTGCAGGTCAGACCACATCATTTGACTGGCAGTGCCGCAGCAAAAAACTGGAGGGACTCACAGTGCATAGCAAATCCCTGTGACTGCCTGACGAATAACATTACAGAAGAAAATGTAAGGATCACCTCTTACCACATTTTTGCTTCCTTTCCTTTATTTTTTTTCTTTCCATCAAGCTTATCATCTGTCACTAAAAACACACTGTATAATTCTACACAACAGTATGACAGCCCTCAGCTGCCACAAAAAGCACACGCATCCTAGCTGATATACATCCAGCTAGGAAAAAGAAAAGTAAAAAATCACAGTGTCTCCCCAGCTATCTCCAGCTGAATCAAGAGAAGGAATCCAGAGCTTCTCCCAGAGAAACCCTGTCATCCCACCCCACCAGACCCAGAAGCCAGCAAGTCTTTTGGCCAGAGTGGTAACAGCTGCACAAAGGAGAGATGAGTGTTTCCACTCTGTCCACATCAGGCGTTCAGAAATCATCAACTGAGCTCTAAAAAATGAGGTTGACTTAAAAAAAACAAACACAAAAACAATTTGAAAACCTAATACAGCACCCTCCACTTTAGCAACTTGAGTTTCTAAGGTTTTTGAGGCATTTGCTTTGAGGCTTTTCTCTGCTACCTAGAAGACAGATTCCCTCTGACACTGACACTTTCACCTGTCAAAGGGAAAGCCCAATCCCTTTGGGATCCCATCCCCTTTGGGATGGGTAGAATTTGTCACTGACTTCATGGGCTGGGAAAACCATTTTCTGTTAAAACCAACTCTATTCAACTTGGAGTCACCAAGACAAATAAGAATCCCCTCGCTGCAGTGTCTCTCTGAGCTGGCTATTTTTCTCTGCTTGCTCTATTCCTTCACATTTTAATACAACAAAATATGGCCTGAGTGGTCCCCTGAGTGAGACTAGTTTAGTAATGACTGCTGCCACTACTAAAGACAAGCATTTGGGATTCTCCTCCTTTCCACTGCTGTCATTTCCAAGCCATGCATGGTCCTGTTGACTCAGTGTCTGCAACTGTGTATGATGCAGGCTGCTTCTGTCCTAGGGGCTAGCAGTCTGTGGTCCTGTGTGCTTTCACATCTGAGCCTGCCTCTGCACTTTGCTTCTCCCCTCTCATTTGCTCCAGGAGAGCTGCTAGAATCATAGAATGGCTTGAGTTGGAAGGAACCTTAAAAACCATCTAGTTCCAATCCCTCTGCCATAGGCATGGACACCTCTCACTAGACCAGGTTTCTCAGAGCCTCATCCAGCCTGGTCTTGAACACTTCCAGGGATGAGGCATCCGGAATTTCTAGCAATATGATTGAGAGTGAGCAGGGGTGGTCTTCAGCACCAGAAACACCACCTTCTCTTCTCTGAGAGAAAAGGAACAATTCCAGCATTGGCATCAGCCTTGCAGTAAGGCTTGAAAACAGTTGGAGGAAGATATATTTGCAGCCAGATTATTGTATGATTGTGGTTTCTATCTGAATGTAGGAGAAGAATAAAGCCAACAAAAAGTTACTCCTTCAGAAGCAGCCACAGGAGCTTTCCTCACTGCTCTCTTTAAAGGCCTTGGGGAGGGAAGAGGAGAAGAACAGGGGATCTACAGGATGGGAAATAGGGGAGATCCTCTGAGTTTATAGCGGGACAGGGGAAATCTGGTATTTAGGGACATATGCACACTTTAGTGAACTCACTCAACAGAGCATGGTATCATACAACCTCCTATCCCCCTTCAGAAGACAACATGATCCAGTGATAAAAATCAATGAAGTATTGATTAAAATCACTGAAGTGTTGATCCCATCATTAGAAGTGTTCACGGTCAGGTTGGATGGAGCTTTGAGCAGCCTGCTATAGTGAGAGATGTCCCTGCCTATGACAGAGGGGTGGACTAGCTGATCTTTAAAGGTTCTTTCCAACCCAAACCATTCTCTGCTGGGCGATTTGTGTGGGAACGCTAATATCCATGACACAACAGTGTGCCAACAAAACAATGCCAGACTGAGGACAGTGTACATCCAGCCAACACGTCCCAGATTGAGGGCTTTTCAAACAGAAGAATGGAAAAAAAGGAACCTAAAATAGTCAGATAAAGAAATCCAAGACCATTAAAAAAAAACAAGCAAACTGGAGACTGACTCAAGAAGGTGTCTGGCTGGACAATCCTGATAGTGACCATCGCCTCCTTGAGCCAAGAGGATTTAGGTCAGTGTATTAAGCCAATCTCGTAACTCCCTGGTCTTTTCTTCTTTCAGAGGTCAGCTTCCTTCCCAAATCCACCCTGTTGAAAGGCTCACCTTCTAAAAGAAGCAGACTGGCAGGTGGGGAAATACCAGCAATAAGGAATAATCTTCCTTTCCCTAACCAGAGGGTGGAGCAGCAGTACCACTGTCAAGGAGATACTCATCTACAGCAGGTGAGAAGCCCGAGGGTGGTTCATTCAGCATCAATTTTACAGCCGAATCAGAAAGGAGCAGGCGTGCCCAAAGCCTCCAGAGCCGGCTCCCAGACCTCAGCCTTGAGCCTCAGCTGCACGCCTGGCCTTGTCAGATGTACTGGCCCCAAGCCCAGGGAGATTTTCCTGTGTTCCACCCACAGGACAATTTAAGGCAAATTCTTCAACCCTGGAAACAGCAGATCAACATTACCACTGATTATTAAAACAGTTACCTCCAATGAGCAGGCTGGACTGCAACTTGTTAGTAAATTACAGTGAGAGGAAAGAAAACACTGGTGATGACACATTTTGGGCTCTGGAACGTGGAGGTATATAGAGAGCGAGCCTGGGGACAGCACTGTGCTGTCAGATCGGCACATCTGCCCTGTGGGGCGAGAAACATCTTTCCAGCCACGCCAGGAACTGGCAGGTCAGAGAAGCTCTGCTCTATAGATTAGGTGCAAAAAGCAAAATACCCCTGTGACCCACTGGACAGGGAGATGTTAAACTTCATCCTGGAAGGCTGATTGACAAAGGATGTGCTATTAGTCATTTAGTGAAAGCTGCAGAAATCTCTGTCCTTAGCTTTGGAGGGGGGAGAGGCTTGGTTACTGATCTGATCAGAAGAAGAATTTCCATACTGGTATTCCAGCACAGTTTTTATTCAGGTACTCTCTCACCTCTGCGGTAATGACTCTACAAAGATCAGGTAAGCACGTTTCTGTAACTGGGTATGACAGAAGACAGAACTAAAGGTGACGGAGGCCTCCCCTCCCGCTATTTGCATTGCTTCAGAGAGTTTGAGGCAAGATTTTATCTGGGAAAGAAATATGTTGTTTTCTCCTAACAAGGATGAATTCTTTACTTTGCAATTTGATCACATCAGCTGAAAAGCTCTTTGCAACCTCACAACTGTAAATGAACAGTAAAACCTGCAGCTTGTTCATCTTCTCAGTGGAGCAAGACACTTACAGGGAGGATCTGTCCTGAGCTCTGGGGAACACTAGCCAAAACCAGAGCCAGCTTCAGCAACAGACAGAAGTGCACAGAGCACAGAGAGCTATGAGGTGAGGATGAGGCCTCTCTGAATTGCCTCGAATATCCCCTAAGACCACTTAAGTCCTTTCCCTTCAAAATGATGCATTTGGCAGCGGCTTTTTTTCTTTTTCTTTTTTGTTTTATTAGATGATTATTCAGATAGATTGTTTTTAATTAGATGAGCGTGAAAACAAAAGAGCCATTTTATTCTCACCTCCAAAAGCGGGCCGCATGGTGAAGTCATGGTCATCGACCCTGAGAAGCTGCTCCGTTTTTCCTTTCCAGGATTTGGTCACGTCACGATTCTTCTTATAGATGTGGCTGCAAAAGACAGCAATAGCATTGGTCCGACATCTCTACTGCCTGAGCAGCACTCTGCGGCCGACTTCTGCCAGACTGACTTCAGAGCCACAGGAGCAGTAGCTTTGTGGGCACAGCCCCAGGGAGGGAAGTGAGGTTGCTTCCACCACCATGGTGTAGGCCAGTGTGGTAGCTCCAATGCTGCATCTCTGCAGTATTAATTCAGACCTGTCCCCTATTGCAGGCAGCCCTGCTGTCTCAGCCAGCTCCAGGATGGGCACAGTGCTCTCTCTACCCTGGACACCACAGCTCCCAGGGAGGCACAAAGCCAAGAGCATTGCATCTCATGGAAGAGCTGGGTTGCAGCAAATGTGACGGAGCAAGCAACAGTAGAAACAGCTGACTCTACCTCATACCTTACCAATGTACCAAGGTGACATTATTATGAGAAAGCTCTTTTCAGCAGTGGTTGTGCAAAGTCATATGCTATTCTGAAATGATCTGCCCCAGGAATATCGGTTGAGTAAGAACAGACTGTGTGGACAGAGGAATTCACTTTACTTTTCAGCAACGACAATAAGAAAAAACTTCTTTACTGAGAGGGTGACAGAGCACTGGAACAGCCTACCTAGAGAGGCTGTGGAGGCTCCTTCTCTGGAGACTTTCATAACCCACCTGCGTTCCTGTGCAACCTGCCCTAGGTGATCCTGCTTTGGCAGGAGGGGTTGGACTCTGATCTCCACAGGTCCCTTCCAACACCTACCATCCTATGACAAAATCACCCATTTCCCTTCACAGTAGCAGGAAAAGAGGAGTTTTACTTAAAGTCAACAAGGTCTGCAATCCTTCACTTTTCTGAATATTA
>VWZK01011945.1:555630-584867 GCA_013396935.1 Baryphthengus martii | reverse complement strand
CCCCCGCGCGGGGTTGGGGTGTGTGAGTGCCGCGCGCCCGCCGCATCTTCCCCGCGTCATCCCGCACATCCCGGTAACTCCCTCTGGCGCCGCTGTTCCTCACCGGCACCGCCGTCGGCTGTAGCTACCGACACAGCGCCGGTGGGACGGGCGCCTTGCAGGGTCCTCTACTCTCCTGTAGAACCTCCTCCCGCTGCCCCCCCGGCCCTGGCTTCCCGGGCGGGCTGCACGGGGCAGCCCAGCACCCACCGTCCTGCCCCGGGCACCGAGCACCTCTGCGTAGAAGGTTTAGTGCTCGGACCCTTTGAGAAGAGAAAGGTTCTCCCTCTTGAAGAGTTCTCCATACCGGTGCCCCCAGTGCAAGGCCCTGGGCGATCGCCAACAAGGGTAGGAAAAGGGAACTGACAGGAGGAGGGAGATCGAGTCCAGTCTCCCCGGGCCCGAGGAAGGGAAGGCTACTGACCTGCTGGGGAGAGGCTCTGCTCCCTGGGGGCAGGAGCGATTCATCTGACAAAAATACAAAACACCTATTGTAAAGAATAGGGATTGGAAATTAATGTTTCTAAAATGAAGGCATGTTTTCCATCCATTTACCCAAAGACTGTCCATCACCAAGTAGCAGGAAAAGTGTCTAGAGCTGAAGGAATGATTTCTTTGATTTATTTTTAAAATAAGATGTTCTCAGTTTCCCAGGAAATTCCCTAGAACAATAATATTGTGCCAAAAAAAAAAAATCCAACTTTAGTTTTCATAGTCTCAGAATGATGTATTTACAATATACCAGGCTAAAAATTGATAGTTCAGGAGGATCATTACAGGTTATGAAAGCCTGAAAAAGATACTCAGTTTGAGTAGAACACTGTCGTTGTACTCCTGGGAAGTAGGAGAGGATAGGACAACAGCCTCACATTTCTGTAGAGAACACAAGCACTTGAATGAAATTATGAACGACGCTACAAACTAGAATCATATTTCAAATAAAAATGTAAGTGACAGGTGTTATTCAACATGTCTAGTTTTGTAGCTGTTGAAAGAACTGTTAAGACGACTCTCAAAGCGCTGGAATTGTTTTTTTCCCCTCCAGCAGCACTTCCCATCAGTGCAAGCTGCAGTGACCGGGCAGGAGGTTTTTAAGTGTGACCTTTTTTTTTTAGTATTTTGTTGCCATCCTCTGATACAGTAAAATCTCTTCCAAGTCTTATAACCCAGCAACTCAAGTGACTCGAGACCAGCGATATGTTAATTAAGTACTGCAAGGAGTAACCAAAAGCCTCATTGTGCCATCAGACTGCATTGTAAGATGTTTCTTTCACGTTAAACTGCATGTCCGAAACACAAGAGCCAATGACGTGTGAAACCCAACTTTACTTTCAACCTCGCATCTGCTCCTCAGTGGTAATCTCTGGGCCAGTGTTTTGCCTCTGAAGAAGCAAAGGTTTAACCTTTCCTCTGGAGCCCTCTGGAAATGCTCCCAATCCCAAGAGGTGTGCCAGGGTACTGCCTAGGTTGGATAAAACATAGTTTAACAAAACTTAGTTCTAAGGTTATTGTCAAATATAATTGCTAAGCTGAGACAGGTTCATTTCTTTAGCGGTTTCAGCCTCACAGTGAAGTCCACCTGGAACCAAGCACCACTGGTAGGTGCAGGAGGCAGCAGAAAGAGATGCTGACTAATGTGGTGATCGAAGCAGGGTTGCATTTCCTTGCTCCAGAAGAGCCCTATCAACCTCTGCATAGATGAGGGACACGCACATTTTCAGAGAGAAGCTCTGGAACCTGGGGTAACAGCTGTGACTCCTGTTTGAAACACACTGCTTGGAGTAAAACTATCAATTGAACTCTTGCACATCGAGAAACTCAAATGTAAGTATCCTTTCTGTCCAAGATGTTTAATGAGTCTCCCTGGAAGTTACCAAAGACACTCTGGAGAAGCCTGTGACTCAAACAGTGTGTGCTGCAGAGACCTCCCACGCACGTGGGAGCTGCAGACGACGAAGCCTGGATTCACAGCTTCAGTTCCAGAATCTCACATTTTTAAGTTTGCTTTCAAAAATGTGTTTTGGTCAAAGTTCAAACGCCTCTGATAGCTGGTGTATAAAGGTAATAATGGAGATGAGGAGAAGCAGATGCAAACTTGAAATAAGGTATCCAAATTAGGTCTCTCACAAATTGTCGAGGGTCACAGAATCACAGAATGTTGGGGGTTGGAAGGCACCTCAAAAGATCGAGTCTAACCCTCCTGCCAGAGTAGGAACCTGGAGTAGGTCACACAGGAACACATCCAAGTGGGTTTTGAATGTCTCCAGAAAAGGAGACTCTACAATCTCTGGACAGCCCATTCCAGTGTTCTGTCATCCTCACCGACCTTCAAGGTTGAAGGTTTACGTGGAACCTCCTGTGTTGCAGCTTGCACCCATCACCCCTCGTTCTGTCATCGGACACCACTGAGAAGTGCCTGGCTCCACACTCCTGCCACTCGCCCCTTACATATTTATAAACATTCATGAGGTCATCCCTCGGTCTCCTTTTCTCCAAGCTAAAGAGATCCAGCTCCCTCAGCCTTTCCTCAGCAGGAAGATGTTCCACTCCCTCCATCATCTTTGTGGCTCTGCACTGGACTCTTTCAAGGAGTTCCCTGTCCTTGAACCGAGGGGCCCAGAACTGGACACAACATTCCAGATGCAGTGGGAAGGGACCTTTCAAGCTTATCTGGTCCCATCCCCTTGCAGGGAGCAGGGACATCTGCAACTAGAGCAGGTTGCTCAGAGCCCCGTCCAACCCGACCTGGAAAGGTTCTGAGGGTGGGGCCACCGCTCTGGGCAAAGCACAACTCAGCATCTTTCGATGTCAGGCCCTTCTCTGGCCAGTGGAGAGACACTCTTGCGGACATCGCGCACAGCTCTCCTCTTCCTCACGCACTGGGCCCGCTGCTGGACGGACAGACCGACAAATAAAAACCACTCACCGGGCGGGAAAAAAAAGGTACACTAATCTCCCCGTCGGGGAATCGAACCCCGGTCTCCCGCGTGACAGGCGGGGATACTCACCACTATACTAACGAGGAGTGGAAATCCGTCTCCGCAACTCGTCACTTGAGGGAGCGTCAGAGACACGCCGCCTGCCTCCCCCCTCCAGCCTGTTCATTATGCCGCCACCGCGCCAAGCTCCGGGTTCAGTGCTCCCTTTACAAACATACTCACGCACACGTCTATGTGCATCATGCGCCTCTAGGATATGCACTTTAAAGACGATGTGAGCTCGGCGCCAGCCCCTACCGAGCAGTCACCGCGCTGCTGCTGTTAAAGCAAGTGAGGGGATCACACTGATGTTTGCAAGAACGCGATGCTGCATCACGCCCACTTCCACGGCAAAGTCCGAGGTAAGATCTATCTCTAAACGGCAAAAAGGTAGAAAAAATACTTTTTTGTTTTGGTGAAGATTCAGAAACTTCTCTCTCCCCCTCCAAACTGCTGCCAGTTTCGGAGAATGAGGAAATATACACTAAAAATACAGAGAAAACTTAATAGAAGCCCTTCCCTTCAGGATTTCACAAGAACTGAAGTTGTTAAAGGGAAACACAGAATCATACAAACATTTCAGTTGGAAAAGACCTTTAAGATCATCAAGTCCAATGGTTAACCCAGCACTGCCAAGTTCACTGCTAAACCCTGTCCCTCAGCACCACATCCACAGGTTACAAAACCACTCTGGGTGACCATCTAGTGTCACTGTCACGGTCTACAGGCAAGAGGGGACTCCCACCCATCCTGATCAGCTGTATCCAGCTGTAGGCAGGGAAAATCACCCTGAGGCAGCACCTATAGAGCCTTGGGGAGGAAATGAGCTGTTATTTCTGTGTCAGGATTAATTTTGGGTTTGCTGTTTGATACAGGGGAAATGGACACAGAGCAAAGTGCAACCACAGCTAGTGAACTGCCACCAAACAGCTTAAAAGTAAGACTACATTAATTTCCCAGGCTGGAACATGCTGTGTTTTGTAACTGTATCGGTGTGCTAAGGGAACCTCTCACATACTGCAGTGTTTGCTTAATGTTCCTCTCTGGTCTGGCAGCAGAGCTGTTTGCTTTGGCACCTCTCTGCCCACCTTCCCCATGCCAGGTCCCCAGTATGAGGGAGAAGAGCGGCTGAAAATGAAAAACCTGAAAGCACGCACCTTTGATGAGATCCTCATATGTTCCATTCTCACCCCATCAGAGTCAAGAGCAGCAGAATTTGGTGTGTAAGATGCTTAGAACATCTACTATACATTTCTGGTAGAAGTTGGAACTGATTTTTTAAAAACTGCCCCACAGCAGAACTTAGTATCTTTTTGTCTGAAGTTTTTTTCACTCCATCCTTCTCCACGTCATCAGTTTTCCTGTGGTAGCAGAATCAAACCCTAATCCTCAAAGGACACGAGAACTGCAGGACTGAAGTGTTTCCCTGTCTCACGTAGGCCTCACGGTCTGAGCTGACTGACACCCATAAATGCTAGAGACAGCTGGGTTTTTAACTCAAGAGGTAGTAATGGATGAATTGAAAAAAGCTGAAAGAGCTTTGGCCTCCAGCTGTCAGATCTACACCTCCTGCAAAGGGTGGCTAAAGAGCCTGGAAGGCTTCTGAGCTGGTCCCATTTAGAAGTTTATAAGCAAAAGGTCTCATGCTGTTGAAATTTATCACCTCACAACCTTTCACACATTTAGCACAGCCCCTACAGAAAAGTGAGGAGACCACTGTGTTACTCACAGATGGCAGGCTGGTCTCCAAGCTAATAATCAGCCACAAATCTGTAGATCTCGGTTAAGATTTTCAATCAGATTCACCCATTGTAGAGCGTTCCTTAAGTGAAACTCCATAGAAACTAAACGCAGAACTGAGCAAAGCATCTCAGCTTCCCCAGAAGAGCTTACACTTCTCCAGTGTATCCATCAGCCTGAGATGCTGAAACAAAACGTCCTCTCTAGTAAGAGAAGTTACTGACAGGAAGGTGATAGGACGGCTACGGATTGTCCTGGAAAGAGGGGTATCAACCCATGGTGAGAAAATGCAGAATGCTCCGGTGCCTGGCATCGTGAGCGGGCTGCAGGGACGCACGGCTTCTGGCAGGACCCTGCCAGGGAATTCCAGTGAAGCGATAAGCTGTAACACATGGATCACAACAGACAAGTGATAAGGGACTGTAAAGCCAAACACTGCAGATGACATCATTTTGGATTTAACTGGTCTCCCTGCTTCTAGGTCAGTGACACTGACTTGGAGAACTTTTGAAAAGCAGCAAACTTAATTTGCTGCAGTGGGTTCCTCCAGTAACTCCTCTCCCCTACACCCCCATCACCACTAATTTGGGTACTAGCTCTTCCAACTTCCTACGCAGAGCACTCCTCCTCTACTCCCTTCCTCATAACACCTGCGGCCTTGCTGCTTCCAGGCTTGCATTCCGCTGTTGCCACTAGCCACTGATAACCAGCCCCCGGCCAAAACTCAGAGCTGTTTGCCTTGATACACCTCACCCTGATACACTGGTCTCCTTCCACAGAACCACCCTGTTGTATTTGTTAAGCCCCACGATTCCCAGTAACAAGACACACAGAAAAGGCTACAGGAGCCAGTACCTTCTTTGCATTAGGTTCCCGCTTCCAAGGTTTGGCCTCAGGAGCAGAAGCAGAGGGTGTGAGACATTCCCGACTGAAGAGGAAAACAGTTCAGGAGCCCTGGAGCTGGCTGGGCACACATGATGTTGTAGGACCAGACAGGCTCTGTCCGAGGGCAAAGATGGAGCTGACCACTAGCAGGTGATGGCCACAAAGAGAGGTTCTTAATGATGGAAGACAGACAAGCGTCATACCCATCCTCAGGAAGGTGCCTGTGGATTACTGCCAGGTGGTCACCCTCAGAGTGGTGGCTGGGAAGGCTTGGAACAAGTCTTACTGGAAGATGCATCCGGGCACAGGAAGGACAAGGCGGTGGTTAGGAACAGCATAGCTTTACCAAGGGTAAATCGTGCCTGGCCGGCCGGAGAGCTTTCTGTGATGATTGGCTCTGTAGATAACAGAGGATGTTGTTTATCCCAGCTTTAGCAAGGCCTTTGACACCTTCTCTTAATTTCGAGACAAACTGGTGAAATACAGAGTGAATAGGTAGACAAGAGGGTAGATGGAAAATCAGCTGAAGAACCAGATTAGAAGGGCTATAACAAGCAGTACAGAAACTACTCAAAATTTAATTTGCAAGTAGTTTCTTGGGTGTTTACTCTGCCTTTCAGGATTTGTAGAGACTGGAGTTTGGGTATGAATCTTCACTCTATCTTTGTATTTCTTCCTCCTCACCTGATGGAATGCATTTAATCATCTGCTTGAAACACACTATCATTGTGGATTCCTCTTCCTTTTGGGTTTCATCATGCAAAAGACCGCTAGAACACTTCCTGTAGTCATTGCCCAATGCACACGCTGTTCTAGGGCAAAGAAATTATATGTAAATCTCCTTTATAATTACAGAAAGCAAGCCAGTGCAGAATGCTGCAATAAACCATGGCCAAAAGCTTCTCTGTCAGCACTGCTCAGACAGAATCCAAAGCGTTGAGAGGATAAAGCGCCTCAGAACAGAACAGAAACCACAGAGGTTTCTGTTCCCAAATTAAAATTTATTCACCAAGTTGCTCATCAACTCAAGCACATTTCTGGGACCTTAGGCCCTCTCAGCGCACACACTTCCTTCCTATGTGGCAGAGCTTTATGTCCTTCCCGAGACAGGCACCTTCAGGAACTGAAGAACTTTGTTGTATTAGTGAAAGAGATTTTTACCTACAGAAAGCTGATGCTGCTTGTTCCATAACTGCTCATGCCCCTGCCGGAACAGAGAGACTCATCAGTTCCCTTCTGCCTGAAATGGCAGAAAGTGGATGTACTTCCTGAACGCCTGCAGATGGCCAGAGAGCTTCACTCTGGCGCAGGAGGCAACCTTCATTTTGAACCTACAGTTCTAAAAGGAAGGAAGTTACAAGGATTACTAAATTGGAGGTTTGCATTTGAATCCAATAAAGATACAGTATGAAAAGAAGTCACTTGTTTCATACTAACTCTTTTTAAAAAATCTGATCCATGGATAAGAGAACTAAACAAAGCTCTCAGGGCTTACCCTTCCCCTGAGCTTACACACCAGCTGCACCAGGAAGCAGGTAAGGACATCAGCTAAAATGCAAACCAGCTTCCACAAAAGGCTGCTACAGTTCATTAAAATAGAAAAGAGGAGATAATAGTGCATAATAATGAAAAAAAAAAGGCAAACCAAACAAATCAATGTGTCCTCCCCTCACTTGTAAAGGAACCTGGACTCGATGGAGATACAACACAGAATGGAATTTTCAGGGGTTAATTTTTGGCAACTTAAAGCAAAGATTTGTTTGAATGGCTAAAGTATTTGTAGAGTAAGCGCTGGAGAGCAGTCCCTGAGCAGCAAGCTTGTCACAGGATACACTGCCAGCAGTGCTGTGGCACTGACTTCACTCCCGATAACCTCCTGCCCTGCAGGCATCCAGTCAGGACACCTTCAGGACCATGAAATCTGGCTTTTCCAAAACATAAGCAAAGAACAAATCCAACACAGGAGTAATTGCAGTTTGTACACACAATATGCAGTTTATACATGAAGTAGTTTATTCAACAGGAAAACACCACTCTGAGCCACCCATATGTGTGAACGAGCATCTGCTCTCCCCTTAGTTTGGAAGGCAAAAGCTTATGGCAGCTTCACAACATGCTTTCTATTTCAAGATTGCAAAACCAAAGTTCTTTAGGACATTTTATGTCTTAAAAACGGTACCTGAGGCTAAAAACTGTGAAGCATAGGCTTTTATTAAAGGAGAGGAAAAGAGCATGAAAACCATACCAGTCATGTTTCCTTAGTATCAAACGTTATGCAACAACCTCCGGTATCAACTATCACAGCAGCTGATGATGCTGAAGGAAAAACAACAGACCCAGAAATCCCCTCCCCAGAACCCAAAAAACGTAGGTACACCGTGAATGATCTCAAATTATTTATTAGGAAAAGACAAAGTACTGTTTGGACATTCATACAGAACAAATGGTAATAAAACCAGGAAAATAAACTGTAAAAAGTAGGCCCACCACAGAGGAGTCAGGTTATGACAAAGTAAATGAAACCCAAACTTCATTCATGCAAACAAGCAGTATAGAATTATTTACAGTTTTGATGGGATGAATTACAGCAGTGGCCATATTTGCGCCCCAATCAAATTTCTCAGTGACGTATTAAAGGGATCTTATCTGTACATTCGATAACGAGAATCTATAAAAAGAAAAATAATTTAAACAATTTACAAGAGCTGTATTACAGATGGCGTATAGGGATCATTTACAAGAGCTGTATTAACAGGTGAAACAAAGGTATTAATCAGTAATTTAGGAATAAAAATTTGTAGCACATATTTTTACATCACGCCTTCAGTGTCTGAACAGTAAACAAGAAAGTGGAGACATAACATGAGTGCAATGTAATAGAATAAGGCAACTTAACCAAATGGCTCTTCCGAGAACTTCCATCCTACCAGGGTTTACAATTTATAAATTTACCTGTTTGTTTTGCTAACAATCTAAAACAAAGACCTGAAGATAGCAACCGGTGATTAGAAGGCCTGCAGACTGCGAGACAGTAGACGGAAAAGTAAACACTCGCTTGTTAAAATACCAAAAACTCAGGAATGTAGGAAATTGCGGAATACCAGGAGCCTTTTATAGACTATAACAACAACACGCTAATTTTCATGTTCTAGATGTCATAATTTAATATGTCTTAAATTGCTAAATCACTAGTCTTATAATTAAATTATTTTGTAATGTACAATCTGAAACTAACGTACCTCCTCCCAAAGCTGGTATTTACAATGTTCTTAAATTGATGCTAGAAGATCTGTGAAATGTAAGCAATTTATAGCAAAGATTAGCAACCCACACACCATCTTCCAGCTTGATTTTACTGGCAAGACTAATTAACACATTTAGCTTTAAAAACATTTTAAACGGGTATTTTTTGCATTTTCAATAGCTTCCTACAGTAACGGCCGATTTTCTTGGAAGTTTTAGAAGAGAACAAATGCCAATCGTGTTCTACTTGATTCTATTTGTTTAAACAGCTACAGTGACAAAACAAGATGAAGGATGACACTGAAACCCAGCTATGGAAAGTCATCCATATAATGCACACCAGGAACATTAAGGGCCATACAGAAAGCAGCACGGGAAGCCAAACCTGCCACCTTAACAAATAGAGTCCAACTACTCTAAAAAAAAAAACAACCCAAAACAAACCCCAAAACACCACAAAAGGGAAACTTGAAATAAGGCCAAAAAAATATTTGCAAACGATAAATTTTTAAGTCTGTCGAAAGGATCAGGCCATATATATTTTATTTACAACTTCTATTTAGAATCTCTATTTTCAACAAATGATTTAGCACCAGCAGGAATATGCAAAGCAGCACTACTGTGTGCCCCAGGCAGAAGATCCTGAGGCCAAATCTTGCTCATTCGTTTAAAACAGTCCCCATTTCAGGGAATCACCTACTCACTTAACTGAAGCGAGCAGGATTTGGCACTCAGTTATACAAACCTAAAACTGCTCAAACATATTCCTTTAGCACATTAATAATTACAAATATATTACAGCAGCTTTCAAGATGGTTCTGGAAAATGTGTTTTTAAGAATACTTAACATGCTTTACCTGTGTGAAGTAAACGAAACTAATAAAACCGGCTTCTTTACAGACTTCTGAGAAACTTAATTAGGAGCTGTATCACAGATGACAAATAGTACCGATGTACTTTGGAATACATCAGTAAAACTTAAGGAATGTAAGCAGGGAATTATCCCTCTATACTGCGATAAAGCTTTTTTCATCTCCCATGGTTACGTGGGAGGATTTAATTCACTGATTTTAACCCCAACGATTGCAAAGTTTGCCTCTCCTCACAGTGTGTCAATGGGAAATAGAAAAATGAGTACGACCAAAGCAGTAACTGTACGTGTCAAGCGTGTTCCTAGCTCAGCACTGTGACCAGCAGGTCTTGGTCAAATACTTTTAATTTGACCCATAGATTTTTGTTCACTTTTTAACCTATGCAAAGCTCTGTTGCACATTACACGGTTTTTAAGTCTACACAGTTCAAAAACCAGGATGTAGAAAGCCCTGTCACTAGGAAAACACTGAGAAGAGAAAGAACTAGCCTTGTGACGTGTGCAGATGGGCGCAGGATAAAAAGCTGACCACAACTGGCTCAACAGAACCGCACCGACCCTTGTCTCTGTTCTGAACTCAAACCATCTCCTCAGGATTACAGCTGCCTAGCATCCAGAACGGGAATAGTGAAGACGATATATAAAAATAGGCTGAATGTAAGTTTAACCATAAATTAAGTCAATGACTGAATGCCAAAGCCACCATCTAGTCTTTAAGAAGCACAGGTCTGCTCTACATAAAAGACACTTCAGTTCCAAATGTTAAAATCCCACTGATGCTCTGAAACGTGAAAATGAGAAGTTATCCCAACTTATCTGGAAGTATGTATTTCCTGAAGACCTATAACGGATAGAGACAAAGAGCTGGTATAACAATCCTTAAAGGCGATATAATCACCTTGCATACAAACCACCACCAACTCAAATGCAAGCAGGAATCTCACAGTACTACTGAAAGAATATTTAATCTGTTATAAGAAGCAGGAAAATAACTTTTGTTCTTAATATCCATACAGGCTGAGAGCAAGTGGGACAGCGTGGTCTCACATGCTTTCCACGTTGTAACTCTCAAATTATGAATAGAGGTGTCGGTAGAATCACAGAAGTGCAGAACACCGCAGAGGGAGAGGGAAAGACCTTCAAAAGGCACATCAGACATCTGAACACCCTTTGAAAATCTTGATTGAACTATAAGACAAAGTTACCAGTGCTGCTTCTCTCCAAAATGTGAAATTTATTGATGCTTTACTAAAAAGAATGAAAACGTGTTTATACTTAAGCCTCTGCAGACTTCAGTAAAGAATGCAGAGGGTGTGTTCATTCCAGTCTGTGAAATATTCAACAGCTATTGTAGAAGTTCCCTTCTCATTCAAACTGCAATTACCCGAAGCAGAACCAGAAAGGTGAAAGTGGTTAATGTTAACAGCCATACCAGCTTGGAACAGCTTCAGCTAAAAATGGACTACACTTTGGCCAGAAATAATGTGTACCTACCTGACTAAAAACTGGCATGATGTTCAGGGAGATACTGATGCAGTAAATCTGTGCGTAACACTTAAAGACCAAGCTGGAGGGATAAGACCAGAAATGCAACAGCATTGGCCCATCATAAGGAAGTCAGAAACCTGATGTTTCCTGGCATCTCTACCCACACTGGATTGAAGAGGTCATCTCCACGGCCAGTACAATTACCTGCTATTTCTCTGGTAAGCAACACTGGCTAGGAAATCTCATAGGTAAAGTTCCAGCACCAGCAACATTGCCATTATCTGAAAAAACCCAAAAAGGCACTCACATGGCTGATCGAGCTGAAAACGATTACACATTCAAAACGAGCTTTACATTTTACTTTAAAAGAAATATCACATAACTTTCCTCTAGAGAAGTGGTTTCACTTGAGAAGACAACAGTAGCCCTGAGAACCCCCCACATTTTCTCGACTGTAGTACATCACATCAATTCACTCTACAGCTGCTTCAACCGGTTAGCTTTGAGGAAAAGAAATGGCAAGGGTGAAAGTAAAACAGGAAAAGCAAGTGACTTCAGTGATTTGTATAAAAGAAACAAGCCTTTTCAATCTATTTATAAGAGAATTTAGATGAAAAGACTTTAAGGCTTATCTTGCAACTATCTGGTACCTAGCATTTCTGCTGGTGGCAGGGTCAACCTTCAGAGACTCTAGTTACAAGTTCTGAGTTGAGAGAAAATGAGATGAAACACAAAGATGTGGCTTACATACGGAACCCCTGGGCTTTACAGTAGGGCTTGAAAACTCTGGTTGCTCTTGTAATGAAGTAACAATTGTGCTGATAAAACTAGGAAAAGGAAGCCAATGTTTTTAGAAGCTTGAGGAAAGTAAAATAGAGGTAGGGCGCACTTTCTGATTCTCACAGTAGTTTCTATACAGTACAGCTAGTCAAGAATTACCCCATTAATTCATTCTGTAAGTCTGTACAATTTACTTAAAATGTGTCTTAGGTCCTGTCTTACTCAATTGGTATAAATTAACCATGGTCATTAGGTAATCATCATCTGCATGTGCTTCTGGTTAGATAAACAAGTACCTTCTAACAACTGCTCCAAGAGCAGCTCTCTTTCAGTATCACAAAATCAGAAGTGAAGTAGCAATAAACATGGTTTGAAGGAATGGTTTCTAATCAAGCTGTACTATGGGTCTTGAAGTACCTCACTGTGCAAGAAAAATATGCAGCTGGTTGGTAAGGTTTTCAGGAGGCTGCCAAGACATTCAGAAAACTAAGTTTTAACAAACTTTTATAACCAAAGAGAGGTTACTTTGAATTGTAACTTAAAAGAAACAGTATACAGCATTTATAAAGACATTCTATAAAAACCATATCTACTCATCTTCTGAAGTGCTCTGATTTAATCAGCTGAACTGTGAGTGTAATTTTTGTTTGTTTGTTTTTAATGTCTAAAATAAAATATCGAAGCAAGCACAATAGAAATGAGTATTGAGCACCAGGGAAAGCAAGAATAAATGGAACTGCATCTGCCATTGGCATTGGGCTTAATGGATGGGCTACTCTAAGTTACTGTACTCTTAAAAGACCAAGAAAATTAAAAAAACCCGAATATATGACATTAGTAGGCGGCTTTGAATTTTAAGAAAAGAAAGAGAAGACTGAAAATAGCAGATAGAAGTTTCTAACACGTTAGGTGGATGTGCCTGGGAATACAACACAGCCATGCTGTGGAATACTCGAGCAATCAGTTTTAAAAATACCTTAAATCCCAAGATATGAACGTGTTCTAGTCTGATTGCTCCTCATGCACTTATAGGAGATATTTAACATTAAAATGATATAATAAACTTGAGTAGCTCTTGAGTCCAGAGTCATATAGCTAATGACTGAACAATATTCTTACAAGTTTAAGATCTCGTGCCCTGGCTTCAGGACTAAACTTATTACAATCATCACAACTGTAAATTTTAAAAGTATACAGAAAAACCCAAAGGTCAGTTCCAGAGTACGGATTTTTTATCCCAAGGCCACAATTTGATTAATGGTTCCATATTGCAAGTGCATTAAATATTGGTCCGTTTGGTGCTGCAATACAAACTCTGATGCTATCCTCAACTTTCAAAAACAAGCTTCCAAACCCCAAAGCAAGCTATCAACTTTTCCTTTTCAACATCCAATTGGATTGTAATCAACTCACAAAATTAAGGAGAAATCACATTTTCAAATTAGCAGGCTGGGGCAGAAACTTTTCAAATCTGCACAGAAATGAGCCAAAGCATCAGAATTACGAGGTCCCGTATTTAGTCTGTTTTATAAGCATTTCTTCAGTTCTCTCAGGCTTTGTGGTACCTTTACAAATAATGATGAATGACATCAGAATTTGTAAGAGAGACCAAAAAAAACCAGAAAGCATTTTGGAAGTCATATCCTCCAAAACCAAACCAATCCAACTCCTAAAACCTGACTTCATTAATCATGAAATTATTTTCCAAATGCAATGACAGAGGGAATCCTCTCAAAATAACAGCAGCATCTTCAAGTCAATGAAAAGGGCAAGTGAATATCTTCACAAAAACATCAACTTCAAAACATCAACTGCTTAATCTGCTGCTTTGGCTGACTTTTTTGTTTCTATTGTCCCCACTGAAAATGAAAGCATTAATATTATTTCTATTACACACAAAAATAAAATAATTACTATTCTTATTGTGGGAAGCAATTGTCTACAGTTTCCTCATCTTGTAGATAGTACCTTACTGGTTTTAAAGTTGTCTTCTGTAAGTACACATGGGAAATTGTGCTCATAATATAATGAAAATAATTTTTCATTCATCAATTACATACAAAACTGATGGGTCTAAAGCCTCAGGAGTAAATTGGTGATATTTTCATGGTCTGGCATTCCTTCTTCTGGAAGCTTGTTTTCAGAGGATGTATTGCATATTAAAAGTTCAATACTGGCTACATGTACCATAGAACATAAACAATATCCCCAAACAGTTCACTTCTCAATGCCCAATAGAGTGAAACTCCCTTCCTTATAAGGGCAATATTCAGTAGGTAATCACTTCTCAAAAATAGTTACAGAAAATCTGCTATTTTCTTCTCTCCTCCTCAGATTTAGTTCCCATTGCCATAAACGAGCATCGGTCAGATGGAAAATAGTTCAGTGTAGCGACGTCTGGTATCTCAACTGAAATTTGGCAGCCCAAGAAGAGCACCGACAGCTCCAAAGTACCCCTGTTCAAAACAAACAAAAAATATCTCAGGTTCAAGGAGGGTATTGAATTCTGCACTAATAACATTTCAATGACAACAAAGCGTCACTTTTAAGATAAAATCTTTCATAAAAACTTTTTAAAGCTTTGAGAAACAAACATTTTATTCTTCTTATCAAGCTTACTTCAGGAGAGTCCACCCCAAGCCTCCCCATACACTGAAAGACTTCCAAGACATGTATCAGTGACTCCTAAAGCACAGAAATCAGGTTCAGTTTGTTTTACTTAGAGGAGCTTCATATTTTGGTTGCCAAACCCGTAGCAACACTACTCCTAAGGTACAAGTCAAAAATTTCTTACACTAACTGCACCTCACAATTTTAAAGAATTATGTCCAATATTTAACATCATTTTTTGGACAGTGTATTTATGGGCACAAAAAGAACCACATTCTCCAGTTGGACTACTTTCCCCCTCTGGGGAAGTGAGATGTTCCCCCCCAACTATGAAATTTGGAAGTGTTTGGAACTCACACTTGACTACATGCAAGAATTGACAATTTATCCAACAAAAAATTTGGAGGATGCAGGTAGAACTACCAAGGGACCACTCTGCTATTGCTACTGCATCAAGACAGGCTACTGTCAGTTGCAGAAGCAATAAAGAAAAAAAAGTTGTGAGAATCAACAGAAGGAGACTAGATGTAGTGCTGTAATATTCACAGACCAACAAACTGCCAAGAAGCTACAAGTCTCCCAACGGCTGCACCTGCCGTTAATACTGGTTGCCTGTATTAAAAATCAAAACAGGGCAACTCTCTCAGACTGCAGAAGCTGCCCCAAAGCAGGTTAGTCTCAGAGCATAAAATTACTACAACTACTCCAAGTTACATCTGCGGTGGCCTGAAAGCAGTCCTGCCTTTCAGGATGTTTCTCAAGCTCAGCTGAGGGCAATAGATCTCTGGGATCTTTTGAAATACAATACTGACTATTGTTTCCACCCAAACCCAAGGACAGACTGTTGAATCTTAGTGCAGAGCTTAACATCCTCTTGTCTCTCTCCAGAGATCTATAGCATGAACTGAGATAGCCCAAAGTGACTGAAGTGAGACTCTACCTGGCAGAGCGCACTGTGCCCAGAGAACCACCACGGAATGACAAGCCTCCTCTAGATTTCAGTGTTTACTGAGTACTCGGCATCTCACGATACCACGCTCACAAGAGCTGCTCAACACCTGCATTTTTGATTCATGGTAAAACACTACGTACAGATAAACAAACCACAGCATACCTCGTGTTCTAGGAACAAGGCCTTCAGCTGGCCTTTAGACCAGTAATCCAGTGCATATGCAAGAAGCTTCATCGACAAAGTATTCACACGTAAAAAATTGCCAACAAACACAACTCTGTTTATTTTCTAAAAAGAGGAGAAAAACAGCAAAGGATTAAATCTTTTCACTGTTTAAAAAAAGAAACACACTACCTCAAGCAAGAAAACACAAACCAAGAAACAACCAACCCACAATTAAAACACGGTTCTGAAATTTAACACACGGCATACTTGGGAAAAAGGAAAAATGTGCGACTCAAGAATTAAAGGGTTTATAGAGAAGTAGCACCTGTGTTTCAAATTAAGCCACCATTGTCAGTAATTAAGCAGAAGAAAGAGCCCAGCTAAAAGTGAAATTAAATGAAAAATACTTCTGTTTGGTAGCAAAGACTCAATGCCTTCATAGCCCTGTACAATGCTGCTTGATCCATATGCAACAAGGCAGCACTGTAAAGAAGCCGAAGACAGTAAGACAAAACAGACGTTCCTGTCATCTTCAGACCTCCCTACACCTCAGCACAACGCCAGACTGACTTAAATGTCATTAATGAGCTGTGGATTTTAGTCCAGACAAATGTAAAAAAGCGAAAATCGTCTGATTTTTGCCGTTCACTGAAATAAATACAACATGAAGTAGAAACAACATTAACATTGGTTCAACGATACAAGAGCAAGAACCAAAGAAAATGTAATTGTGTTAGTGCTTAACATAGCGCTTAATTTTGCCAGATAAACACTCGTATCCAAGTTGTTACACAAACGAGTGTGACAATTCAACCTGCAGTCAAATGACTAATGCGCAACTGTTTCTCACCGTTGTGATCAGTTCACAGTGAAGACAAAGTAAACCCCGTTAAGGCACCCAAATGTACTTCTGCTCTATAGACTCTCCAGTCAGCCTGCCTAGCACACGTGTCACAAAACTGTCCCCAGCACATTGAGAGGTACAAATCACTTGTGATGTGCCACATTACCCTTCCAATAGAGGTTGGGACAGTCCCTCACGAAAATCAGCACTTACAGGTCCTCTTGTATTCCATCCTGCACGTGTTTGTGTACACAGAAGCTGGGCCCACAATTGTTCTGCTTCCGCAAGGGGACTTCGGGTCCTTTCATCACAGCATCCTGTGCTGCCCTGCTCCCTCACTCAGCTGCAGGCTCTGGGCTCCATTCCCTAACAAAGCCAGTTTGAGGCCCTCCTCATCAGGTTCCCCCCGCCCCTCCCACCACTGGCAAAGATATCCTTGTCCCACTGCTGCAAAGGCAGTCAAAATACTCTGAACCAATTCCTAGGTCTTTAATACTACACTAATTTCTCTATTTCATTTCAGAATGTATTGAAAGGTTTAAAATGATATATTGTTTTAGCAGTCATTTAATCTGAAACCAAAGAACAGATCTACAGACACATCATTTCCTTGTCAGAAGTTTTTACCTCATTTACTGCACACATCCGGGCGATAGACCCAATGTTATTGGTGATGGTGACCAGTATGGCTCTCGCAAGATCTTCCTTACTCACGGACTCTCTCTTGTCTTTGTAGATCATATTCCCAAAACTAGAACAGGAAACGTGTCCATTAAGTACAAAGCGATTCACGTGCACTTGAAGCAATTTCAGGATGCAATTTTTAAGCTGTAACAGAACTTAAGTCTCATGTTTGTTCTTAAGGAGCTCTCTTTTCAAGTCTATATGAAATACAGCAATTTGACAAATGACACTACAAGTTGTGTATTTATTCCTTTACAGGAAACCATCAATCTTCTTACAATAACGACCCTCAACAAAGTATTTTTGTTTAGACTGTTGACTTCCATGAAGAAGCCTCTACAGCAAAAAATAGCCTTATTCTTAGGGAAGACTACTCTGCAAATCTAGTCACTGTAAATTAAGTCAGTGCCCAAGTGTGACTGGCGAATCCTCCAGCTCCTCATGCTTGCTTTCTCACTCTCAATATCTACCCAATCCTCTATTCCCAAAGTAAATCAGAGAGGAGATGAATGGTTTTATGATGGAACACAATCCTTTGAAAGAGAAAATAAAACAGATGACAGATTGCAGTTTAAGTCATCTAAATGAAGATTTCTAGATTAGAACTAGATTAGGCATGCCCATTACTCTACACAGGAGATCATTTCTTCTGCATTATAAAAAAAGCAAGACAAGAATCCACAGCTATGCATGATATTTTACTAAGGACTCTGTGCCATATCCAAGTCAGTTCAGAGAGCCAGAAGTGTCTTAAAATGTAAAAAAGAACAAAAGGTACCTATAATACACAGCAAATTAAGATGTATTGACCATAAGCGTAAAGTTTGCAAATATTAAAACCTCTCAACATGTGCTCTCTCAAGAGGCTTGGACTCAGCTGGCTGGACAGGGAGAAGAATTAAGTTACTGAGAATTAAGATCTCTTACTACTGCAGAGTAGCAAAGATTTAACGAAGCCTCTTATGTACATATTAGTTTCACTCCCAAAGCTTATTCTTCCTACATTTCTTAAGGGTAGAGAAGCTATAACATCACCAATAATCTTCCCCAATGGAAATAAAACTTGCAGCTATCACAAAAATCCTCTGTCACTGGCAGTAAAACACATTCATTCTCATGGTGCCAACTGTTTATGTTCAACAGCTTTCATAAGTGAGAGAAGCAGCTAAAACATAATGCCGGCTGCCTGTACTGACAACCATGGATCAAAAAAAGCTGTTGTTCAAAAAAATGAAGAGATACTACTATCTATGCTATCTCCCTCTCACTTTCACATTGGACAACAGCTCTACTAAAAGATTCTAAGAAGTCAAAGAGTAACTGGCTTTGGTTTTCCCTTGCACTTTGTTCTTGCCACTCCTGCGGTCACCTCGCGCTCTCTCTGACTCATGTAAAAGCTGCACATGACATAGCATGTGAGGTTTCTTCAACACCCAGGCAGCAGGCACCTGCAGTTGCTTGTGCCTTTCAATCTTCAGGGAAAACTGAGCATATACACTTTTAGGATAAAAACATAACTTGACTTCAATAAAATGATGGAAAAAGCAATTTTCCCTCTATTAAGTCTTTTTTTTGAAGCCTCCCCAAACCAGTAAAAGAACCAACATAAAGATTTCTTGTTTACCTGGATGCTACAGCCCATCCTGGCAAGCCAAATCTTTCGTAGTCTCCTCCATAAATATCTCGAACCAGTTTGTCCGCATGCGTGCTGTCTCCTTTGGATGCCATTTCCAGGGCTTCTTCAAAACTTTCACAGCCCGTCAACAAACTGCACAGACCGAGAAAGGTCCCTCCACCTAGACTAAGAAAGAAAACTAATTGTTTTTAAATAGGATTTTCTCACATCAGAGATTCTTATGTCTAACTAACAAAATGAACAAACAAAGCCCCTCAACTTTGCAGACTCCCGTCTGCTTGCTTGCTCAAGGTTCACCACACAAACAGCTGTCAATCAATTGAATATTTGTATATGCCACTTACAAGATGCTAACCATACAGTAACAGCTAACAAATAGCTATAAACTCTCACAATGTAACCTGGAATACATAATCAGAGACAACTCCCTAAATACTCACATCACGCCACTGACTCTGATTCTTGCTCATCTGCTGTAAAACGTGTGTGGACATTATTTATTCTCATGGAGCAAAAGAAACATAGGTTCACTTGACACATTATCAAATTATCAAACCTAAAAAAAAAGATCTGGCTTTGGAGCACTTCCAGCACTTATGAATTGATAAATAAGATATTAGCTGAACCATCTCAATAACAGAACCATGGGAATGAGCAACTGTAAATTAAAGACACTACAGAGTGAGGGAAGGGATAGATGGGGGGGAGTCAGGAGGAACCACTTTGGAAACAGAAGGCTCATTGTTCTATAGAGTAACGATCCAAACTTAGGCTTTTAAGTTACCTTGTTCCAGTTACTCTTTTATAGTTGTCTTTGGAATGGACTGATAAAATACTGACTCCTGAACCAATGTTAACAACCAGCAATGGGTACGGATCATCCAGGTTAAAAGGCATCTTTTGGCATCTCTCAGGATCTGAGGCATTTTCAAAATAATAGCACTCTGCCTGGCCGTTGAAGCTGACAGAGTCTATGTACAATAAGCCTTTCACAAGGCAGTCAAGCTCATCCAGTTTGTGCAGCTGGAGGTTTCCAATCTGTGTTAAAAATGAAAAAAAAGAACAACAGAGAGTGTCAACATGTTCTAGCATTGCTTAAACGTGCTACAAATTTCTGAGTATATTTGTACTGCTTAATATTAAGAAGTTATCACAGGTGATTAACTCAGGAACTTCAATTCCACTACAAAACCAACAAAGAATTCAGAGGTAAATTCTGAACACATCAATTAGCAAACTACTCTGACTATAAATCTAGATCTCAGACTTGAATCAGGAACAGACAGGCAGTATAAGTACCTGCTTGGGTAAGCCCAAAGATAACTTCTGAGATACTCAGACATTAATCCCTTGAAAAACTAGCAACATTTTTTCATCAACCTAAACAAACAAACAAAAGGTCACAGATAACCTAGAGGCTCTATTGAGTGTCATCTTGCTGAAACTCACACATCTGCACATCTCTGAAGGGTTTGTGGGCATCCTCCCCATCTTAGAAGTCAGTCATTTCTAAGATCTCAGTACTAGATCACAGCATCACCTGTCCCCTCCTCCCCACCCCAGGTCCCTTCAGCGTTTCTTGCCATGGCACAACTGTGAAGCTTCACTGTTGGGTGCATCAGGGAACTGTTCCAACGTAAAATTTCTGTGGGGTTTTAGATAATGAATTAGTTCTGCTGTATAAACTGTGACCCTACCTCATGAATAGTTGCACCAGCTCAACACAAGACTGGCACGGGAATGGAGATACAAGCAGATTTCGAAACCAGGGGTTTTTGTGCTATTGAGTGTCTTCCTGTCTCTAGAAGCACAAGAGGTTTGAACAGATCTCTGAACAATGCACTGGACTAAATTAGTGAGGATAACCTCATCTCAAGCATCAAAAACCTATCATCAAAGATAGCTTAGGAAAGGAAATCCAAAGCGACTCAAGCACCTCAGCAGCTGAAGTACATTTCCCATCAGAGGAAACACAGGTTAGAAAGTGGTTAGCTTCCACAGATGCACCCTGCAGTGCACTGCATCCATCAAAGTTTCTCATCAGCTGTTAGTGTTAGATTTTCATGTTTATTATGATGATGTCAGAAAGTGTATTTCTAGGTTATCATAGTTAAGACCGAAAAACAAGTGAATAACGAATAATCTTTGAGCATTCCAAAGTTTTCCAGAACACTACTTATTTTAACCCCTCATGAGGGATGGTGTTCACATTAGCTGCAGGATGAGGAAAGACAGGCTACCTACTGTGCGAAAGTCTTCTTCAAACTTGTAAGCGCCACCGCCTGTGGCACAGAGCACCGTATGCAATGTTGAGAAGTTTTTATTTCTTCCCATTTGGATAAAAGTAGGCAAATCATGAGTCGGGAATCGAATAAAGTGCAAGTTTCCTCTTCGAGCAAAAATCGTTAAGTCTTTAAGCTCAAGGTGGACATCTCGAATGCCAGTGGATCCATAAGCTACATTGGAAGTCAGATACTTGCGGATGCTCTTCAAGCTTTCAACTTCCTCCTGCTCCTCCTCTGCAGTGATATCAATAGGTTCAAAATACGCAAGTTTCACCAAAGTTCCTCCAATGTCCATGCCAAACCATGGAAAAGCTGTGAAGATACAAGAATTGATTGATTAGCTTTGTTAAACACGTAACTTAAGACTGAACCAATGGCTGTATTTTTCAAGAGGACAGACATTAACAAAAATTCCCACAAATTAGTACTTATTTGCCTTACAGGATCTTAAGCAGCCCTCTGGTCTCAGGTAAAAATAGAAAAATGTGCAACTCTGTTTACACATTTAAGTGCTCTCACATATGCTCAGACACTCAACTAAAAACTCCCCAAACCACACCATATCTTTCATACCAACTTATAAACAAAGGTCAATCTTTTTTTTATTGTTTTCTTGAGAACAAAAGATTAAAATAACCCTCACTTCTAAAATAGTTTTGACATAGTTAACATAAAGACTGCAATGCACTCGTGAGTAAGCAGGTTACACATTAAGCAGCAGGACAGGTATTCCTCCTCTAAATTACCTTCTGCTCACATAACATGTTTTATATGAGGGAAGCAATAATTTATTTGCATATATTTTTAAAACTGACATGTTAAGACGCCAAATTTATGAAGCTGAAGAGAGCTGTTTGTATAGCCCATTAGGTTACAAAGGGCTAACAAAAAGTACTATTAAGAAGTACATGCAAGATACAAAATTACTATTACTGAATTTTTTTTTTTGTATCTCAGATAGGAAGGGGGAATTTCTGCACTACAAAACAACTTTTACTTGTCTACAAAGTAAAAAAACAACAACAAAAACTTCTGAAATGCAAGGAATTTTATTCCATAATTCAAATGAGAATGTATTTAATGCTGAAAAAAGGGATCATGCTGGTTTTCTGGGTTAACCCAGTGACTGTAGCAATTTAAGGATTTTGAAACTGAAGAAATACATCAGTTTTCATCTCTCTGACAAATCCCAAGAAGTTTCACATTCACTTACTCCTTATACCATCAATCCAGAAGACAGTACCCAAGGATTCCTGTGTATTTAAGCCACTCTTGATTGGTTTATATAACAGGTCTAGTCAGGAAAATGAAAGCCACTTTTTTTTTCCAAACACAGAAGGGGATACACATACACGCAGGTATGTATGGCAAGCGCACAATCAGCTGAACCGCAGTTGTGATTCTGGGATTGTAAGGACACAAGATTTATCCATGCTTGAACTACCTTTAAATATTAAAAATACATGGATTCTACAGAGTTAGAATGTAATTGCACGTGGACACAACATGAAAACCTTGTGAACTCTCCTATTGCTGCAGCCTTCAAATCTGCTTTGGGTGGATCTTGGCTGAGGATCCATCCTATCTGGAGGCAGGAGGAATGGAGCAAACACAAATCCATGTGAAAACACCAGCTCCTCTTCCAATTACTGAAAAAGTGATTTCATTTGCAGTGTCCTGGTTTGAGTTAGAACACAACTAATTCTGTCCAGTGATTTTAGTTTTCAGGTAAGGCTCTTCTAAGTAACTGCATTTTCTGAAGTCAGGAGCACATTTTTGTAGGGTGTGTCTGCTTCTAGTAGTGATGAGGCTTGACGTTTACCGTTGATACCAAGGACTGGTGGGCAAAAAAGCTCTTGCTTATCCTTGCTCTTATGGAGACCAAGGTCACTGCTAAATCTTGTGCACCACGTTGGGTGGGCAGTAAGAGGCCACGTCACACCTGCGGGGAGGAGTGGAAAGGAAGGGTGACCCTAAACTGACCAACACGGGATTCCATCCAGCATATAGGCCAGCATCTGTAGCTCATATAGTCTCTCAGGCCCATGAAAAAAAATAAATTCTGAGGCAGTTTTGTATTGGAAAGCCATCCTGGAACAAGTCAAAAATAGTATGGTTGAGAATATGTCAACGATGCTATAAAAAGTATTTTTATACTTGTATCTGTGGGTCATGGTTCTTTGAGTGATAGATTTAGGAGGAGAATAATGGTAGCATAGTCTTTTGAAAAAAATATGCCCAGACATCAGCTTGATCCTTACAGCAGACCTCGTTAAAGAAATGTGTCTGGGTGAGACCAATACCAACTGCACAACCTTTGCTCCAAGCTTAAGGCTCTGCAGATACCAGGTTTGAGGACATGCACAAATGTAACCATCATTCCACAGCTTTTATTCATAAGGAGTCAATGCACCTCCATTAAAACTGAGCTTTTCCTGCAGTTCTATGGAGATTTGATCATTAGAAGATTTTTGTCAGCTCTCCCTTTTTATAACCGTTCTTATTCCTCAGCAGACTCTACAAAAAGTGATGCACAGCTTAGAAGTATTCCTTGCTGAGAATTTAACTGCTATTCATAGCACAAATCCAGCGCCTTGTCTTTTCAAAGTTCAGCTCCTCTCCACAGAGGTCAGCTACAATTTGAAAAAAGAAAAGCAGGAATCGAGCTTTTTACTGAACAAGCCCAATTGCCTTGCACAGACTACATAAATCTGCTTCAAAAACTTGCATTCTGCTTTTAGGAAGTCAAGCCAGGCTCTATTTAAGAATAAAGAAAATGCGTATTTTTAGTGTCCGAGAAAAATACGTGAAGTAGAATGAAAACTGGGAAGTCAAACCCCATACGGTTTAATGTGATACTTCACAATAAACGGAACTGTCTCCCACAAAACAGCAAAAGGAGTATCACAATATCGAACCTCTTGAATTCCAAACCCTGATTTTCTTTTGCTGCCCAGCTCTGCCAGGAGTCCCTGTGGTCTCTACATACACACCACAACCAGGAACTCTTTGCTATAAAGCAGAAGGTTGTTCTGTACGTGCTGTGAAGATAGCTTAGAGAGGCAATCTGTGCAGAGCTAAAAAAACAAAGATGTTTACGAGAATTCCCTAGAACTGTTTCCTGCAACGTAAAAAAGCACTTCCCGCATGAGAGGAATGTTGTCACAAGGTGCTGTGGTCAAGTAACCACGTAGCAGTTTGGCCTAGTAAGAAAACCCATGCTGATGGCTCTTGGTTGTTTTTTTTTTTAAATTATTCTTTACAGCTACACGGGGAGGCCTCATTCTCCTGTCTTTGCACTTCTTAAGTTCTTGGTATACACAGTTTCTGGCGGTAATCTTAAGGTTACTTGTATCTTTAACATATAGTGTCCTTATATGCCAAAGGAAAAGAACAGTAAAAAGTCTTCCTCACGCCAATGCAGGCAACAAAAACTGAAGCGTTTTTTTCTTCATCTTGGGCTCTGCTTCAGCAGAGCAGAGGACATTCAAAGTGCTCCACCCAGACCATATACTAGTACTTTGACTTTGTACACGCATTGTGGATCCTAAGCTGTGGGAAGTACACGCTCAAAGACTTGACTACTTCTCCCTTAGTCAAGCATAAGATTGCTCGGTTTAACGTTCTCCTTGTATTTAGCTTTGAAAGACTGAGAAGCAGTTTACTGGTGAACCCCTTCCTACCAACGTAATGACACATTTGAAACACACTTTTCAAATACTTCCTTCCCACTGAAAGATAAAATAACAGTCTGGGGCAACCCTGCATTACATTAACGAGAAGCAACCTCCAAAGAAGCGTAGCTAATGCCCAATTCAGGCAGAGAGCTTTGTATCATGAAAAAAAATTAAAAATTCAGAGCTGTGAATGACAGCAGAGAAGAGGCTACCAGATTTTGCGCCATCTTTGTAAGAAAGACTGAGCATTATGATGCAAGACTGTTGCACCTCCTAATTCAGGTCAGCGTGTAGCCTTTGGTAAGAAAACTAACCATGATCCCATTCTTATCTGACTACTGACAAGACAAACAAGCCTATAAAAGACATACTGAACTATCACACAGTGTTTATAAACACAGAAACTAAAAGTACCCTGCAGTTTCTCCAAATGCATTTTCCTCTATGTCCAACCATATACATACATTCCTGTGCTACCACTATGTCCCCAAAACATCTGTGTACAGCAGAGTAAGAACTAATGGTAACTCTGCCACCTCAGCCAGCAGGCTCAGGTGGCTCACATGGACAATGGGACAAGAGAAAACACATAAAAGGTGGTTGAGCTGCTACATCAAGTGAGAGGAAGCCGCTGGCTCAGCAGAGAAGTGCCAGCGCGTACCCATCTCACCCGGGTGTGTGCCTACGAGCCTCCGCTGAGCAAAGCTGCACATCAAGCGTCCTTAGCCCTTCAGACACTCAACAGTATCTCTGCTTAACTAGTTTTGTAACAGGTTTTCGGTTCGAATACCCCAAGTCCAGCTCAAAACAGATTTGGGCTGGACAGAATTAACACCAGAATTAAATATATCTGGCACGCACTGTCACATCATCCCATCTCTGTCATAGAAAAACTTCTCCATCAAACTCTGTAACCTCACCACACTTCCCCACTCAGCCACCTCTCACCACAGCACAGGAAGGCCACGTTTACCAGTGGGAGGACAGAGGGTGATCAGCAATTACTGCAACAGCTCTTCATTATATTTATCACCTCTACAAGCAAACATCACGTCAAGCTAAGACAAGACAAAATATCACTGCTTCCATCTTCTCCCTCCTTGCTCATTCTATTAATTTTGTTGACATTCCAGCAGCCATCTCTCTGGGAATAGGTGTTTTTATTTTCCTGCAGTACAGCACACAGAGGCATAACCTAACACTTAGAGATGCAAACACAGCATAAACTGTGCCTGGCACTGTTAACCCATTATTAGGAATATATTTTTCAACTGCAGTGAAATGAGAGCCCGTAACATCTGCTATGGGCTAATAATCAGTTTTCAAGGACTAATAAAAACATGCTAGGATACCACAAGATGAAGCAGCAAGTTCTATGAACAGAAAAAACAAAATCCATTTAGAAGAGATTATCCAGCAACTTAAATGGATTTTTCATCAATTTTACTACACAAATCCTGCACGCAATCACTGTGTCCACAATGACTATGTGTCCATAGAACCACACTAGAGAAAGTAAGATTTTCATCTTCCGTTGATATTGATATAGCATTTTACAGATCTCTGCTATGCACTTTGACGCATTAATATATCTCAATTCACCTCAAGGGAAATGCAGGCATTTGATCTTTTACTATTATTAATAAACAGTTAAAAGACACAAACTGTAAAAAGTAACATTCACTTTAGACTAAATATTGGAACTCTTTGCCTTCCCTTCAGCAGCCCATCACACCCTAGAGCCAAGATGAAAGGCTCCACCTCCCCAGAAGAGCACAGTGTGTTGGCACTTTTCTCCTCCCGGGTGCCTTGCCGTCCCCTGCCAACACGAAGAGCTCGCTCAGAACAAGTAGCTCCTCTTTTCCCTTTAGAAAGGTCTCACCCAGCAGTGGTTCCACAACTCTTTGCTCTCATATTTATCATCTCCACCCCCAAATAACCTTTGGAAGTTTCTCTTACAAGAGTCAGCCATTCTTCCCCATCGGCATTTCCTCTGAAGAGCTATCATGCGACTGCTGGCTGGAAGGGTCCTCCAGAGGTCATTGAGTCCGACCACTCACCCACACAACCAGGAAAATTGCCAACACTAGATGAGGTCAATTATGGCTTTGTCCAGCCAAGGCTTGAAAGATCTCTGAAGGTTTTCAAGAGTCCTCGAAGGATGGAGACTCCACCATCTCTCCAGCTTCCACTGCCGCACTAACTACTTCGTACAAGGTCTTCCTAATTTGAATTTCTGTTACCCTCCTTTAAACTGCCTATCACCTCCCATCACCTGTAAGCAAATGTTAACGGCCTATTTCAAGGCAGCCGATCTCAGAAGGAACGTTCCATAAATTCAGCTGTACTTCTGGCTGTTGTTCCAACAAAGTAGCACCAGCACCAGCCAGGTGAAGATCCGAAAGGGAGGACCTGCACAAGCACATCTAGGCACTGTCCTCACACCAGAAATTCGGAATTCACTCAGCGTTTCTGTTTCACCCTCACCTCTTAGGACAGACATGGCACTTGATGCCAAACATCACAGACAGATAAAGTACAGGTAGGCTACAGTAATATTTTCAGTTCCACTTTCCAAGCTCTTACAACTGTTTTCAACTGTCTGAGCCAAATAATCTGTGACCAGACAGTCTACAAGTGGTATGGTGAGCCACATTTGGCTTTCAGGTCAATTGGAGCACATAACCCAAACTGATGGCAGCATTTGGGCACCAGGGCCCCTGAACATCAATGGACTTTTCCACCTTCAGTGCTTTTGTAGATCTGCTCCTCTCTCACTTCAGTCAGCGGGATTAACCAGGAGCAGAGATCTGCAAGATGAGTCTGAAGTTCACTACCTATGAAACTAAGTACTGTTATCTTTAAAAAAGCCACCGGCTTCAAATTATCTTAAAGAGTCAAGAAGAAATAAACAACGTAGTTTGACGCTGTATTCTTCCCTTTCTCAGCTTATGCAATTCCAATCGTTTCTGACTCCCATCATCAAACCAACATCAAAGTTCAGGTTCACAAACTGGAAGAGTACAAGTTCAAATTTAGCTTATATAAGCCATTAAAACTTCTCGGTAATATTAGGCATTGTTATTTAACCATGAGATTTAAATCCACCACTACAGAAAACAAGTCTTTTGAGGCCCATCAGAGACTCTCCTGAAATGAGCAGGTTTCTGCAGTGGAAGCAGCAATACTCTCACCATTTTAAATTATCAAACCACTGTAATGTTTTATAGCCAATTACTGCTCCACAGTCTTGATATCATTCCTCAAATAGTATACCAGGGGTAAAAAGTGCTCTCTGAACTGCACTCTTCATAAACACGATTACAGTCAATTCAGCAGTTTACACACATCGTCACCAACAGGAGGTGATGGCTAATTGTGTGCTGCAAGACGCATAGTTTAGGTTTTCTCAACACCCTACAGGAAGCAAAATATTTTTGTTGCCAAACTCAATTCCGTGTTTACAACAGCTGCACTAATACTTCCCGTGTTAAATACATGTTTGGTGACTTTATTCTTGTTGGGCTGCTCAAATAATGTATTGAAAATACACTTGCAAGATGTTCTCTTAGTTGTATGCTCTTGATTAGACGAGCACATCATATGACCAAGAACTCTTTAGGACTTTTAGCCATCTTGTCCACACAGTAACTTACCCTGAAAATAAACCTTTCTGTATGATCATAAAGAAAAAATAGCCTAACTCTGTGGAGTAGCACCTGTATCCTTTCCAGCACAGATACACCTGTGTAAGATTGACAGGCCTCCCGGTAGCCTTTTAGACATTTTGGTTGCATCCACCTGAGTCTGAATCACGTTTCCACCCCCCAAAACAAATAAGGTTCTTCAAAATAATAAATCGTAAGAAATATTACTACAACTGTGTATATAGAAGGGGAATATTCAGCATATTTTAATGAAAGACGTGTACACAAATACTGACAAATAAAATAATAAAAAAAGGTGGATTAGCCCTTAAAACACAAAAATACAGACCGGGATAAACTGCAGCCACCTGCGCAGGTGTTTAGTATACCAAGTGCCATCTTCATTAAAAACAGCGCCCATCCCCCAGAACACCGATTATATTACTTCCTATTCAAAGAGAGGCCCTTCCAAAGCACACGCAGGTCTGTGAAATCACCACAACCCTAAAACCTCACTCGAGAGGGACGCGCAGGAGCCAGAGGAGCTCCGGCGGGCAGATCCCAAATTCACCGAGCAGAACCACCCGCCGCGCAGTGCCCACGACCCCGCACCCGCCGCCTGCCCCGGCCCGGCCCGCGGCCTTACACGGCTTCTTGGCATCCTTGATCTTCATGGTGCGGCGGCGGCGGCGGCTGCGGCCCGGTTCGCCTGC